>ML317921.1:0-100167 GCA_005239505.1 Nicotiana paniculata
TTGCGCTTGCTTTCTCATCTTCAAGCACGATCTTCTTTTCACGATCCAAGTCCATAACTTTGTTCTCGAAGACAAAGCACTTCTCTAGAGGGTGACTCACAAGTCGATGATATTTGCATTAATTTGGGTCATCGATTTTCTCAGCTTCATTTGGTCGCTCCATCTCTGGAAGCTCAACGAGATTTAACTCGAGGAGTTCTTCAAAAATAGTCGGCACATCAGAATCTAGAAATGGGTACTCTTTCTCTTGCATTTCTCTAAGAGTCAACTTTCCACTTGGCTTATCTTGAAACGAAGTGGATTTCATACTCTACTTCTTGCTCACCTTCGTCGTGAAATTCACAGGTTATGTGTTGACATTCATAACTTCTTTATTTTCAGATCTCGGTATAAACTTGCTCCATTTTCTGACTTCTTGCTTGTCGTTCCCATTGTGAGGTTCATAGATGGGCAACCTTTCGTTCCCAGCAGAGGCCATGCTTAATTCCATGTCATGGGCACGAGTTGCAAGTTCTTCAAATGTTCCAGGCTTGATACCTTACAAGATGTAGCACAACACCCAATGCATACCTTGGATGCACATCTCTATGCCAGAAGCTTCACTAAGCCTGTCTTTACAGTTGAGGCTTGCATTCCTCCAACAATTGATAAAGTCGATAACTGGTTCACTCTTCCGTTGACGAGTACTTGTGAGTTCTATCATACTCACAGTACGTCTCGTGCTATAAAAGCGATTGAGGAATTCTTGCTCTAGTTGATCCCAGCTATCAACNTACATGTTGCTATGGATTTCCTTTGCCATCAAACTGTTGAAATTTCGGAGGTTGATAGCCAGCAGACATCTTCAAGATATCGATCCTTGAAGTGTACAAGTGTACGACTTTGCATAGGTAAAGGAGGACTTGGAAGCAACTTTATATTTGTTTTTTATAGTCCCTTCAATAAACTCCTTTAGTTGATTGGTTGGAATCATCCCTTCCGAAGAGACTGGAATTTCCTTAGTGGATGTAACTTGTCGTGGGGGAGCATCAATCTCTTGGACTTCTGGAAGTTTGCCAGGTGCATGGGTGGATTCTTCTTCCATCAAGATTCCCACTCTATCTGTTAGCTTGTCGATTCTAGCATCTTGATTTTGCATGCACTTGGTCAAGCCAGCGATTGCTTCCGTCAAGTTTGCCAACTGCTCCTCCACAGATGAAGTGTTTGTTACCATGGCTTGCATGATTGTCATGGACGATGGAGAGTAGCATGGATTTTCACACAGATTGATCCTTGATTGGCTCACGCTATGTGGTGTAAGTGGGGAGGATCCATCACTTGAAGCGTCATCATCTTCCTTCACAGCAGAGTGCTTGGATCCGGAGAGGTCAAGCAGAGCAAGAGTTTTCTTGATCTTTTCAGCAACATCGCTTCCTCCTTCGGGTGCATTTGTGGAAGATCTTGATCCTTTTGAGGATGAAGATCCGAAAACAGGGGTAGATACGGACGACACTTGGGGTGCTTGTTGTCCTAACGAGCTTGCTTTGCTCTTCGTAACTGGTCCAAAGCTTCCAAAGGTAACTTCGAGTATGTTTTCCACATCAGCATAGAACCTGGAATTAGCAGCCTTGGCAGAAGTTGAACTGGAGTTGATTTTCTTGGAGGCCATTTCGTTGTTCTTGAACTTTGGTGATTGAAAAGTTAAGATGAGAGGTAGAGATTGTCCCACTGGGCGTGCCAGAATTTGTAGACAATAAATTGCGTCGAGAAAATAAAATCAAGACCGAAAGATATTGCAACAATCATAGTATTTGATTTCAAATATTTGAGCGTTACAATCTCTATGAATCCTCTTATTATACTTTTCTAGTATAAATTCAAGGGCTTTTGAGCTTGATCTTGAATTTGAATTTGTTGTCACGAACGATGATCTTGTTCTTGAGCTTGAGCTTAATTTCTTGAACTTGACCTTGATTCGTTCTTCATTCTTGAACTTGAACTTGATTTCTTGAACTTGATTGCTTGAAGCTTGAAATTTGTGGAGAAATTTGCGGCGTTTGATCCACGAGCTCTGTCTTGCTTCTTGTTATAACTTCTGGTCTCCTTTTTTGAGTTACGAAGACCCCTATTTATAGTTGTGGGAGATAAGAGTTATGATAAGAACAAACTCTTTCCGATCAATCAAATTGAAGTGTGACATGACCGCGTTTGATTGGCCAGAACATGTCACTTGCACACATGACGCGATTTCATTGGCCTTTTAATGTGACTTGGCATGCTTTGTCATTTTGACACATGTCATGATTCTATTAGCTCTTCCGCGTGACTTGGCGTGCCACGTCATTTGACACGTGGGCATCCATTTGGGCCTCTAGGAAGATGAAATCTTGGGCCTAATGAATTGGGCTCATCACTTTAGCCCAATTAAGTGGACTAGCCCAATGGATTAAGATTTATTTATTTAATCCATATATATTGGACTTATATAATTAATTCAATTATATTAGCCCATAATATTTATATGGCCTAAAATACATTTATTTGAGATTAAATCCAAATTTCATTATGGATTTAAATTCAATAAAATTTTAATTGTCTACGGCGATTTATAAGTCGTATTTTCATTTGCTAATTTATAAGTTGCTTTCCGCGATAACGATTTTCAACTATAATTTATAAGACAATTAGCGACTATAAAGTGTACCACAAAATTATAAAGTAACAAGAAAATACTTCCTCCAGCTGAAAGTATTTATAAATAGCGACGGTAAGTGTGACTTGTAATTGCGAGTTATAAATTGTATTTGTCGATCGTGATTTATGAATCACATTCGTTGATCACGATTATAGATCGCATCATGGATAACGATTTATAAATCGTATTTCGCATATGCTTTTGAGCCGAGGACCTATTGAAAACAGTCTTTGTATTTGTACTACCCTCCCCAAATCCCACTATATGAGGGTACACTGTTATTTTTGATTTATCAATCGCATTTGCTGATTGTATTATAAATCACATTGTCTATATATTACGATTATAAATCGCATTCAACGTCTCCGATTATGTATGTCACTTTCACCTATTGCGATTTAAATATGTATCAATTTATAAGTTATAAAATTTACATTTAACTATTGCGATTTATAAACCGCATTCATCAACTGCTATTTATAAGTCGCATATATAAATTCAGCTTTATATCATAGATCACATTTATGAAATGTAAGTTTTAAAGCGCAATTATATTCTTATTCGAATCCCCTCCGATTAATGGTTAATAACTTTAGATTTAACCAATAATAAAACTCTAATATAATGTTAGCTTAAGGAATAACTTGGGTTTAACAAAACTATATAATACCTCCCCAACTCATCAACATGAGGAGCAATGGATGTGGCCTGAATATTGTAGTTTGTAGAGCACATGAAATAGAATTCAGACTGAATTTAATATTGCTGGAATCTATTTTTATTATCTTTTATACTTTTTTCTTAAAAAAAATCAGACACTTTTAAAAGAAAGTTGCAGTTTTTTTTGGTTTCTTATATAGTTTTAAAAATACCCAATAGCAGCATGATAAAAATTTATTCGCGTCAAATATTTAAAATAAATTATGGCATTAGCTCTATTCACATATGACACACTTGATTAGTACTCTTAACACCTAATTTTTGGGTTACACTTTCATCATTTTATGTCTTTGGCTTTATTTTATAGAATAGTATTTGATTATACTCGACACTTAAGATATTAATTTAAGTTCTCAAGTATTTTAATGATGGTGAGAGAAACTATTAGGCCACTTAATAATTCATTTTAATAAACAAAATATTACATTAATAAAAATTTAAATAGTTATAAACTTAAATTTTTCAAAAATATAATAGAGTATAAAGAAATATTCTATCATCTTCATCTAATAGCCATTTCTTCATTCTTTATCTATTCCGAAAGATAAGTACCTTCATATATTTAGGTAATTTTTTATATTTACATTCTCATTTTGTCTTTAATAACATATTTTAATGAAGCTGGGCATTGTTGTTAAAAACCACTAAATACTACCAAAAATATATATATTTTAATTTGTTTACTTCCTATATATTTTCTTTTCCAAGGAAATTGGAGAATAGGCATGGCAGTAATGTAAATTAGCTCATAAGTGTGGGCATCTCAGCTGAAAGTCTTGGCTATTTTACTATCCAAAAAGCAGTCCCAGTTTCTCCTCTGTCGCATCTTCCGGAGTTCCGCAGTGTAGCAGATAAAGGTGAGTCTCTCTCTCTCTCTAGATTTGGATCCCAAAATCTAGGGTTATTCTGAGTTGAAGATTTTTTTTGGCTGATCTGCTAATTAAGCCCTCAATTTTTCGTAGTAAGACTAGCTTTGAAATTCATTAATCTTTGATTACATGCATCTGTGCAAGTCAAATTGCTGCATTATACTTAGCATTTCCATGTCGATGCTCTGATCTGTAATTCATTGGATCGCCATAGCTTTGATGTTTTCTTAACTGTCCTGTCTAGGGCTTGATTTGAGAATTAGTTGTCCTTTAATCACATTTTAACTTATTCTTATTTGGAGAACATGTCTATTCTCACTGAAGTTACTAACTTCACTGAATTTTTTTGTTGATTCAAGTCTTATTCTAAGGCAAACACTTCTCTTTTCCTTCCCCTCCTTTTACCTGAGTTAAAATTTCGTTGCTGTTATCTCTACAAGATCGAATTGACATTATAGTTATTCAGTTGAAACTGCTTTCCACTAAGCATTGCTTCAGTCTTTGACTCGTCTTGCTATGATATGTATATATGTGATACCTGTTACCTACTAGCTGGGAATGGGTATTAGTCTTGTAAGTAAGTTTAATTTGAACCTTTTGCTTTTTTAGGAGTATTTTCACCTTATCATAGGTTTATAAGCCATTAAAAATACAGAAATTTTCTAATATTGCTAAGCTCAACTCATATCATTATCATAAAATAAAAGTGAATATATATATATATTCACTTTTATTTTATGATAATGATATGAGTTGAGCTTAAATGGTGAAACATGATCCGTGAGGATTCATATAGCCGACTGCAATATGTTTGGTTGTGGCTGTTGCTGTTGCTGTTGCTATGATATGTATATAGCCTCAATTTCTATGATGGACTCACTTGTCACGAGTACTTTAGGCTTTTTTTCTGCTTTAGCTGAAAATATATTTATAGTGATTCTTGGGGTATGCTTTTATTGTCAGATATTGCAGCATGGATCACAGCTATTGGCAGTTTGGCGATGAGCTTCGAGGTCAGTCAAAAGTTTCGGAGGATCATCAATGGTCAACGGCTGCTATGAAATTGGCTCAGCAGATAAGGTCCAAGGGTGAACGGAGGAATAACCTAGACCTTTCAAAGGGCTCATCTGAAATTAGGCCCAGGGATAATTTAGGGTTTCAGGAAGATAACAAGTGGGAAAGCCTTAACTTCTACATGATGAATTTGGATACCAAGATGAATGAAAATACGTCGAAGAGTTCCATTACGAATGGCATGTACAACATGAATTCAGCTTATCTTAAACCCAATGTCAACAACTTGGGAAATGTGTCTTTAAGCAAGTTCAACATCGGGAACCACACAAAGGAAAGCAACAACAACAATAACAACAGTGAGAGCGCCAATGGGAATAACGCTGCTGACAAAAGGTTTAAGACTTTGCCTGCTGCCGAGACGCTGCCCAGGAATGAGGTTCTTGGTGGATATATATTTGTTTGCAACAATGACACGATGCAGGAAGACTTAAAACGCCAGCTATTCGGTATTTCTCTAGCATCTTAAGCTTTCTGTCTAAGTGGTCTTGATTTTGTGACATGGAATATTATCATATTTATGTCTTGTTAATACATAAGGTTATATATACAACCTTTCTGCATTCTGATCCTTTTGATAAAAATTGTGGACGGAATAGTTGTCTTATACCTTATACTGTGTTGTAGAAGCAAACCATATGAAAATGATAATGAAAGAGTGATGATTGAAGGACAAGAATGTCATTTTGTAACTTGCTCCTTATTGTATAAACATCTTTTACCGTAAAAAAAAAATCTCCTTTGTTTGAGTTGCAGTTAGCATGCATCTTATATGTTCTTACCTTTTTGGTGTTTGTGGCTGCCTTGAGTTAGAACCACTTGCAAAGAAAGGAGATTGAGATCCTTATTGGATTTGAACCTCGAAAGTTCTAGGATTCTATTTGTGCCAATAAAGCAAACTGTTGATGAAAAAAGAAATTGTTTCTACTGTAACAAGTTCAATCATTCTTTCGCAGGTCTACCTCCAAGGTACAGAGATTCTGTTAGGGCGATAACACCAGGCTTACCCTTGTTCCTCTATAATTATACTACTCACCAGTTACATGGTATCTTTGAGGTTAGTTTGCGATATTTTTTGTTGTTACTGTTGTGAGCATAGATATAACATCAATCTGTTTACGCTATTAGCTAAAAGACCTGAAATTATGAAAATTGTATGCGTACACACTCACGCCTTCATCATTGGGAGGCTTGAACGTGCTTGCGTACCTTAATTTTTTTCGGTAGAGCAGTGAATACCTGTTCTTTTCATAGTTTTTTCCTTCTTATTTAATGTTAGGATTTCATTATCCTTCAAGCATAGTGGTTTGAAGAGTTGCTGTTCACGCCCCTTTCTTATCACCCAAAAAAAAAAAAACAGAAAGAAAAAAAAAACAGAAAGGAATTTCTTTTTGCAGTTTACATGGTGAGGGCCTTACTATATTGCTGCCTTTTAAGTTGCTGGCCTCTTATTTTTTACCTGTCAAAAATTATTAGCTAACCTAGCTCTCTGTTGCATGCTTCATTGAAAGCATAGAATCTCTTCTTTAACCATTTCTTTAACAATTTTCTGGACAGGCAGCAAGTTTTGGAGGTTCTAACATTGATCCGACAGCTTGGGAAGATAAAAAGTGCAAAGGAGAATCAAGATTCCCTGCTCAGGTAAAGATATGAATCCACAATTTATTTTTATTTCATAAAAAGTGAAACAGCAATTCATTTTTTTTCTATAGGTATTTGATGCATCTGGATTGATTTTTGAGTTTCATGCATTTACACTTAGGTGAGGAGCCGTGTTAGGAAAATCTGTAAGCCATTGGAGGAAGATGCTTTTAGACCAGTTTTGCATCACTATGATGGTCCCAAGTTCCGTCTTGAGCTCTCCATACCTGAGGTAATATGAAAAATGTTGACATGGATNCACACACAAATTTTTTATTTTTTATTGTAAGGTTGAAAATTTGTTATCTAAAACCTTATTTGTTATGCAGACTTTGGACTTGCTAGACCTCTGCGAAAAAGCTGGTGTCTAGGAATGCTGAAGTAATGGACTAATTGGCATAAACAAATTGTAGCAGTGCATGTGAATGTTATAGGTTGTGTTGTGCTTGTCAGTCATGCTTTCCGCAGATTTTCCAAAGCGCAAGCTTGGGTGGTAAGTCTGAAGGGACTTAGTCGTAGGATTGGCTTTTGTAGCCAAATAAGTGTAATGGTTCTCTGTGGAGATGTTTGCAAAGTAGCTTTGCGAATCTTGTAGCAAGCTTGAGAAGTAATTATGATTATGTATTTCTATTTCGGCCTGGAACTCTGCGTAGTCCAATTTGTGTAGTGAATTCTGAACTTCATGTATTTCTGGCTTTCCTGGTTGCAATTGTTTTTGCCCGATCGAGTTTGTTCCGCCAAGCTCAAGAGTATTGAATTGATGGTGAACGGAAGTTGGGCTAAAATGTTTCTCAATTACTCAACTTCTGGCTTGGAAGGAGAAAATGATCATCTGAAAGTTAATCACTTTGTTAAAAGAACAAATAATTTTATGGATGCGGGTTGGGATTATTATCTACCTTCTCATGATGCATAAAGAACGTTGGTCTAATCTCATTGGAGATAAACAACATTATGTTATATCTTTAAAAATAACATAAATAAATAATAAAGAATATGCAAAAGAATAAGGTTAAAGTAAAAAATTAAAGAAAGTAAATATCATATTAAGAAGATTTGCTTACCGTTTTTGTGTAATTACAGATAAAATGAGATATTTAATTAAGCAGGTGATATTTTTTTAACGTCAATGGGGACAATGAAATGGCGGGGAATAGTTACCAAGAATATGGCTGTGGTCACAAACAAAACTAGGCTTCCATAAATAAAAAGAAACAAAGCCACCAAATATTGGCTTTAACTAAACCAATTAAAGGACTGGGGATTAGAGAGCAGAGAGCAGAATTCAGACGCTAACAAATCCAGGACCTCCAATGGCTTCCGTTCCTCTTCCTATGGCAGTTGCACCACTAAATTTGTCATCTCTTTTCATTAACTCTAGATCTTCCTCTAACAATCCTCCACCAATCAGTTCAACTTTCACTGTTGGATTGAAGAAGTTGGGCACGAATCCAAAAAGGTTGAGGTCGTCTTTTGTGTGTCGAGCTGCTTCAGTAACTTTTCGTGATTTGGACGCCGATGATTTTAGACATCCTCTTGACAGACAGGTAACCTAAAACGCATACTATGTTAATAAAAAGGGAATAAGCAAATTTATTACTCCTACGTTTTTGCATAATGTTAGGTTGGTTTTGGTCTTTTGATGTTTAATTCTTATTTTGCTCAGAATACGCTGCTTTTGAGAGCAATACCTGGCCTCAACGACATTGGAAAAGCCTTACTTGGTAAGTGCTTTTGTTTACGAATCATGGTTGTTGAAGTTATGTAAATCGCCTTGTCTTAAAACATACCACTTATATTTATTTATTTTAAGTCTACAAAAATGTCAAATGTAAGCTTTGGACCACGTAGGTGAAACATTTTATGGGTAAAGGTGAAATAGAGCCGCATTTCTATAACGACCTCAAGTTTATTTATATAATAATAATAATAATTTGTTTCACGGTCAAATATTTATAGATATTTAATAAATTTCTTAATATATATACATGGTCTGGGCAAAAGCTACTTGGTTCACGTGAGCCCATAACCAATACTATAGATCCGCCCCTGCAAAACTTTACTCAAGATCCTTGCTTTATGTGATAATTGTTGAATTTTGTAAACCATCTCAGTTAGAAGCTTGAAGTGTTAAGGATACTATAGATCCGCCCCTGCAACAATGAGGAACCCTTCAGGTACTCTATATAACCTCTATAAACCAATTAGGTGAGAAGGAAAATAACGACAATTACTTGGTTACTTGGAAGTTCACCTGGAAAAAAGTGCCTTATTATCCTGTCATCTTGACATAGCGTGGAAATTGGGGCGTTCTCTTTAAGTAACAATGAGTTTTTATGTTAAGACTAACTGCCTTTTCTTTTCGTGACAAATGGTTGAAGTCAATCTGTATATCTGATCTGAAGATGTTATCGCAGGGAGTGTTTCGGAGCAAGTTATGCTTCTGGAGAACATAGGAACATCAGTTCTTGTTTCTGAAAATCAGGTTATTCATTTTTCAGTTTAGACCTTTTAAGTGATAATGACTTAATCCTCGTGCTGTCAGATCTTTTCGTAGTACTTATTCTTGTGCCCTGTGGATGCTTACTTGTATTATAAGATCATCTCTTGAAATCACATAAAGTTCTCAGCTTCCTATTAGGGCCCCTTGTCGATGGTTGTTTACTTTTTATGGTCTCAATTACTTGTTTCTAGAGCCTTCTCATATACTGATTGACATTCCAACTAATCATATACTAATCATCACATTCAGCAACTCTGAGTTCTTCTCTGAGCTTGCATTGACTACTATGAACTAGCGTCTTACATTTATTAGTATGTGGACTGGGACCTTGTGCTGGTTCCACCGTACTTTGCCATTAAAGATTAAGAGGTCAGAGAAATTTTCTGTCATCTAACTGATTTGGCATGTCTTTCAGCTCCCTGAACTTCATCGCTTAATGGTTGAGGCTGCTAGAATACTCAATATTGAGGCTCCTGACTTATATGTCCGTCAAAGTCCTGTACCCAATGCATATACTCTGGCTGTCAGTGGTAAAAAGCCTTTTGTAGTTATTCATACAAGCCTTGTGGAGCTGCTGAGTCGAAAGGAATTGCAGGTCTTGATTCTTTCCTAAAATAACTTTCAAATCATTGCTTTTAGTATCCACTCTTGTGGTTCTTGTGCGCAATTTCAAAGAAAAGACAGGTATCAGTTGAACCATAAGATTCTAAGTTTGCTTGAGACTTTTGTTAGTATATCCTTATGGCAGGTTTAAGAAATCATTTTACAATCTTAATGTACTTCGATTTGTCTTTCTTATTTTCCTTTCTCATGCATTAAATCATCCTAAAGGCTGGGGAGGGATTGGGTCGCTTTTCTTTAGGACTTTAGTCTGTAACAAGGCTCGAAGACATATTTTTAGCTAACTCGAATTCTCAAGCTCAGGATGTGATTCTTTCACCTTTGTCTTCTGTAGTTCCTTAATTTTCTTCTCTATTTCAACTTATAATTTTTGTTGCATATGTTTGATTTGCCTCTTTTATGCGCTTTGTTGTTTTCAAATTCAGGCAGTCTTGGCTCATGAGTTAGGTCATCTCAAATGTGATCATGGTGTGTGGTTGACATTTGCAAATATTCTCACTCTCGGTGCCTATACTGTTCCTGGTATGACTTACATTCTACTTTGCATAACACAGAAAATTGCAACAGCAACAGAGAATCCAGCCATTTCTGGTTAATAAATACTCAACAGGGATAGGATACAGAAGTTAAACAATAGATAAAACAGGTGATTTTAGTAAGTTAACCATGTTAAATATCAGCTAGAAGTAGCAAGTATTACTATATTCAAATCACATAATACTTACAGAAGTGCTTCAACATGAATGGGTTCAGAACTGATCTCTTCATATATTAATTTGTATATTTTACCGGATGTCCCCGAAGGGGTACTATATAAGATGTAAAATTATATGTCAGGTAAGTGTTGCGTAAAGCTTTTATCTGTGAATCAATTGTTTCTTAGCTGCCAGCATGTGGTTGTATGGGATTATAATTAAGTAGCTGCTAGCAAAGAGGGGCTTATTTCAGTTAAAAATTATTTTGAAATTTTTTTCCCACCCACAGGTATTGGCGGTTTGATTGCTCAGAGACTGGAAGAACAGCTCTTCCGCTGGCTTCGAGCTGCAGAACTCACTTGTGATCGCGCAGCGCTTCTTGTTGCACAAGATCCAAAGGTAGAGGAAATCCAGACAGTAAATTCACATTTTGGGGCATTAACCACATTAGAAAATCTTATCCATGATTTTCCTTCTTTTTCATGCTCCCACAAGAGGTGGTCGTTTCAGTACTAATGAAACTAGCTGGTGGCTGCCCATCTCTGTCGGATCAACTGAATGTGGATGCATTCTTAGAGCAAGCTCGCTCTTATGAAAAAGCATCATCAAGCCCAGTCGGGTGGTATATTAGGTATATAGCTTGTCTTGTATTTTGAGATAGTTTTGGCTTGCAATTTTCTTATTTTCTTGAACTCTTTTAAGTTCTTCAACATGCTTTCTCTTCAGAAACGCACAAACAAGGCAACTTTCACATCCACTCCCTGTTTTACGTGCACGCGAGATTGATGAATGGTCGAGAAGTCAAGAGTATAGGTCTCTTCTTAAGCGTGCAATACAGACTGTGCAAAAAGTTTAGCTGCATAAGGATGAACGTCGAAATTGAATACGTGTAAATATCCAGGTATATGGTTTACTCTTATGTGCACTAGTGTCTAGGAATTGGAGCTTTTTCTAAATGTTTTAGTACTATACATTCTTCCTTCTATTTCGGATTGGGTTAGAGGGGTTGTTACTAAAGGTCTGAGGAGCATTTACTTTGGCTAGGTCTGTATCAATGCTACTAGCTAAGCAGGATGCCATTTGAGAAAGGCATGTGGATATAAACCAAGAAAAAGTGCTTCTTGTGTATGGTTTTGCAGTAGTGGCAAATCTAGAGGGGTTCCGCAGGTTCAGCAGACTTACTGCTATCAGCTCGAACCCTATGTATATGTTTGTGAAAATCAAGTATACTTAAGTTGAATGTGTATTTCAGCCACAGTCTCATCTCAAAACTATAGTATCGAAATCTTAAATGCCGCCACTATTTTACAAGCGTTATTTCTATCAAATCAATCGACAAGATCTTGCAGATCCTTTTTCTTCCTCCTAATAGCTACATCTTGTTAAAAGATGACGAGAAGGTTTCCTAACCTGTCAATTGCAGGTGATAAGAATTACTACCTTTAATTTTTCTTTTGTTTTATAGGTTTACATTGTTTTATTAGGTTTTTGTAGTCTCTGTTGAGTATCTTCTTCCTAACATACGTTCTTGCAGGATTATACGGTACAGATGCAGCTCTCAGGGCGCAGATTTTACGTGGAATATAAAACTACTTCAGCAGTTGATATCTACCTACCATTGTAGTTTCAGTTGTCGAAGTACTAGCTTTGAGTATATTTCCTCGGTCAATATAATGTAAAAGAGATATGATCCGAATTTGTATAGTCATTAACTATTTGTGTATCACCAATAGCTCTGTACATTCAAATACAAAGAAACTTTGGTTTGATGATGGTCATGAATGAGTAGAACTGACCGGCAGCGACAATTATCCTGCCTTTGAGCTCAGGTTATTGCACGATCTTGAAAGATCTCTTGGAAAGGAACTTCCGTTGATGTCTGGCTACCTAGATGAAGTATTTTAGTACATTTAGCATCAGATACTTTTGCATATCATAGAGTTAAAGAAATATAATACTGCTACTATATACTTTCATTAGATAAAGCATCCAGATATCCAACAGTTACGTGCTATGTTACCCAGAAAGGAGAAATGATGGAGACCAAACAGAGACCAGGGAGATGATTGAAGAGCCAAAAGATTATTTCTTGCTATACATGAAACCATGAATTCTTCTCCCTACCCCAAACAACCCTTACATTATTTGTTTCTTGCAGCTACAATGCTAAGGACATGACAGATACCAGAAATGAGTGAAATTTCGTATCTAAAAAGCATTTTAAATTACACACTAAATGACTTGCAGAGCATTAAGTTATACAGCAGTTGGACTGGCGTGAGTCATTCGGCAAGAACAGCATCATGAGGAATGCTCTTATGCCTTCGAAAGAATTCCAGATCGGGGGCTTCTCCTTTCTACAGTTCTGTTCCTTGTAGTTTACTTCAGTTGAATATGAGCTTCACCATTGAGCTCTTCTTTTACTGAATTATTCAGTGGGGTCTCTTTTGTTTTTTCCCCGATTTCTTCTTGGTGCTAGCTCCTTTGCCTCGTTTAAACACAGCTAGAATCTCAATACTGCATCCAGTCAAATTAATTTCTTTAAAAATGATGTTATGAAACATAAAAGATCACTGAAGCAGTCAAAAGAATGAAGGTTCAAGCAAAAGCATTTGAGCATCACAGACCAACAAAGCAAGGGGCAGGGATCTTGAATAACAGAGAAGAATATGCATGAGGAAAAAATAACAAGTTAGAAAAAAGAGGGCCACTTTATATTTAACAAGAATTATCTTTATGACCAAAATAGAGGAAATTTTCTTTCTTTTTAGTTTCTTTAGAATGTGAGCATCTACAAAACCCCGTCTCTCCAACCTCTTGGTCCTCTGCAATGTCTATTTCATTCCCTTGCTATCTCCAATGGGATTGGAGAGTTCCAGTTCAAAGCTATATTTTCTCAACAATCAGTGAACACTAATGCACAATCTCAAATGTAGAAATGTCCTTATTACAGGCATACTCAAAATTAGTAAGTCCCTTCAACACATCTAACAAACATTAAGTAGCAATTTCCGCATAGAAGTTATTCATAGGCATGTCTGAGTATTTGTGAGTGGTGATTCCTTGGATCCATAAACTAGGTGATAATGGAAATGAAAAGAACTGAAAAAAGAAAATCTAAAAGAAAGAAATATCATCTCTCCCATATAGATGTTCCTATACAGAAATACCAAGAATCTTCCATCCTCTTCTCCATAGTGGCACAGGCATAAAGCCTTTTCATTAAGTTTCTCCCCTTATTAGAACACTATACTGGAAGACCATTCAGAAATTTTTGTGCAACGTACAGTTTCTTCCTTCAAGCAAATGTGTTTATTATGCACATATGTGAATGAAAATAATAAATAATACTTAGTAGTAATTTTGAATCATGTTCGATGAAATTTAATTTTAGTTGACACAGATGCAAGTTTAAATTTGTCTGTAGGACTACATGAATTACAAGAGGGAAAGGCAAAACCTTTGTGTTCCAGGAAAGAAATTAAAGCCATGGGCTTTATGCAAATGCCATTCCTTACTAGCTAGCAGTGACAAGCAATCCTGCATGAAAAAGGGCCTATAATCAGCTTCAAGATGACATAGTTCAGTGCACAAAAGTTGAATTGCATCTTATGAACCAAAAACTTGATGAAATTGAATGGTAGTTCAAATGATTTGTATTAAGACACAGAGATCAAAGAGCTGCATCTCAATCTAATATGGATTTGAAGGAAGGCCACACACCTCTTTAAAACTTTCCCAACCACAGCTAATATAGATAAGAGTCTGAGGCAATGATTGATCTTCCTCATGTACAGTCGTGTTTTCAATTTGAATTGCAGCTTCTCTGGCACGTAGGACCCACGGTCTCTTCTCGTCTCTGACCTTTTCAGGTCTACCATAACAAATAAAACATAAGCGGATGACAGGAACATCATTGAATGCTGTAGCACATCAATGATCGTGAATTTTCTTAACAATATAGCAACCCATTTACTTCCCTGAATTTCCTTTTACTCTACCTTTTAGATGAATTGCTTCTCAGTTCCAATGCTGAGATATGCCGTAGTTCCTTCACCAAGGACGGGTCCAGCCCTTTCCTCGGAGGGTCAACAACAACAACATCCGATCCCAAGAGCCATGAAGTTGGTTCCTATGCAAGTTGTTACTCAAAGTGAAAACTTTTACAAAATCGAAATCGTATACAGCTATACAGCATACCAAGAGAGTTCTAGGGTCCGGAAAAGAAGATTAAAACAAGTTGAATCCATACGGACAAAACAAAGTTTCCACCAGTATAGTCTCTACGGAATTGAATTAAGAGGTCAAAGAGATATAACATAATGGTAATTACGATGAAGCAAATAAATGACAAATAACTATATGATGACATCTAAATCACATGCAAGACCCCAAGGATACTGATGAGAGCTATTAGAACAAGGAGGTGTTTTCTATCTCCACATCACAACAAAAACTTTAAAAAAGTTTTTTATTTTTATTTTTATTATTCTTAGGGGAGGAGAAGGGGAAATAGGGAGGAGATTACAAGGTGGAGAATCGAACCCCCCCCCCCCCCCCCNTTTTTTTTTTGGGGGGGGGGGGGGGGGGAGGTGCTACACACTACTGAATCCAATCAATAAAAGGAACATTAAGTATTTGGGAGAAATAGGATTCTCAACACTGATTAACACTAAGAACCAAATGCCATTGATAACTCCTTTCTCAGGAAGTCTCCAAGAGACCCAGCTTCCTCTAAAAATTAAACAATTTAAGGAGATTTAATACTTATTCCAAATGATCTGTTACTTCAACAGGGGAGCATCCTGTACCTCCCAGGGAATATATCCCATGCTATCAACCTTTATGCCACAAAACTGTAGATCAGAACACTCAGTGCAGCAATTGCTCCTTTACCATCATAGATTGACAAGCAGCGGGACATGGAACGGAGTTTAATTCATAGCGACAGGAGTTCACCAAGTCTAAGAAAGGGCCGGTCATCCAAAGAGAAGGGGTAAATCAGGTCAGCCAGCTAAGGCCCATTTTTACCTTAAAGATCAAGGTCTGTGAATGATGCAAAATTTGCTGTTGAATGGCTGCCATGCCAGCTTATAAATAGGCGTACCCCTATTTATCTTACACTAAACTGATCAAGCTATTACATGTTCTGCTCACCTAAAAATCCGTATGTAGCCTACATTTCCAGGTGATTTTGAATTCTTAATTCCTTCCGGATTCCCTAGCTTTACAGAGTAAATCAATACCTCTCCATATACTGATTTTGTTTAAACTTCAAACAGAGAGAACAAAGAAACAAACACGCACACACATGTACTGCCAAAGTCACATAATTATTACTTGGGTGTGGGTTATAGCAACGCCCACACTTTATTACAGAGTATCTAAATGAGATGGAATATCTATAAGTATGTTTTGTTCTGTTAATATTTTAAGGCAATTAGGGCTTACATGTTACTCCAATTTGATTCAACTCATCAAAGTGGGAGGCGGAATTGGCCAAGTGAAAGAAAATTGAATTTAGAAGATGTTAGATAGCTATGTGTAAATAGTCCTAGTCCTATATGTAGTAGGAGCAGAATATGTCCTAATCTCATATATAGTAGGAGTAGAATATGTCTCAGTCCCATATGTAGGAGTAAAATATGTATTATATACAACAACATACCCAGTAAAATCTCACTAGTGGGGTCTGGGGAGAGTAGAGTGTACGCAGACCTTACCCCTACTCCAAAAAGGGTAGAGAGGTTGTTTCCAGGAGACTCTCGGCTCAACAAGAGAGACAATAATATAAAAAAAAAAACAAAATAAAAGGCATGTAACAACAAAAGATGTCAGAAAGAGAATGTATATTATATATAGGGCTCATTATATCAGTACTAAAAAATAAAATTTTCTCCCATGCATTCTCACATGGTATCAGAACTTTAATAAGAAAATTATCGTTGTGCGTGATTCTAGCGACATCCGGAAGAAAGATAATCGCTGTGCAATTTTACAGCAACTCCATTTTGTTCTCAGGGTTCATCACTGTTATAGTGGTACTGTGCATATACCAGTACCACCATCAGATCCAAAACCCCTGTGCAACAAAACCCCAAAAATCCCAGTCCTATTGGAACAGAAAAGTCGGTCACAGTGCGTCTTTCCGGTTGACGATTCAAGATTGATTTGCGCTATCTCTACATCGGTAAGTGATGTGCGAAAACCAACATTACCATCTTGTTCGGAAAAGTCAGGCGACAAAACTCCAGTCAGTTGCTCCGGCAGAAAGTCCCTCACGTGCCTCCACGCGCCACCAGAACTAGGGTTCCGACGAGCTACAGTAACTTTTCCGACATGTGAGCCATTCCAACCACTTTTTCACAAAACTTCTTAGGACAACTTACTCGTCCAGTGAATCCGAGCCTACCCATATAAATTACATCAAATTCTGACGTTTATTTTTTCTGGCGTGAACTGTGCACTTTTTCCAGCGTGAACATTGATTTCCCGACGTGAACAGTATTTTCCAGAAAAGTTACTGTTATCTGGTGGTGTTTTAGAACCTATTTTGTAGTGTGGAATTCGGCTTAGTCTCACTATTTTCAAATTTTTCCGACGACCTTTCGGCCAACTTCTGCTTATCAGCAACCACTTAGTTTTGTTGCTCGGGGAGTCTAGTGGCCTTATATGTCGATTGATCAGCTTGCAGATAATTTCACCAAGTCCCTCACTGTCCTCGTATTAGTTACATATGTAACGAGCTCGGTACATATTATTTGTCTGCACCGACTCGAGGGAAAGTGTTAGATAATTATGTGTAAATAGTCTTAGTCCTATATGTAGTAGGAGTAGAATATGTCCTAGTCCCATATGTAGTAGAAGTAGAATATGTCTTAGTTCAATATGTAGTAGGAGTAGAATATGTATTATATATAGGGCTCAATATCATTGTTAAGAAATAGATTTTTCTCCCGTGCATTATCACAGAAGACTCATTGAGGCAGTTCTTCCTATAATACAGGACCGAAGAGATCATTTTCTGAACTAAATCCAGCTTCTCAACCCAAAGACTCAATGAAGATTTGACAATGACAGTGACCAAGGTTGATTGGAACACCTTTGTCAGTGTAAACAACATATCTTACTATGTAGCTCCATTCTATGAATTTATGTAGGATCACATTGCTACTAAGACTTCTGAAATAAGGAATCTCCACTTAATTAAATCTCCTACTCTGTGATACTACTACTGAACAGTCGCTCGTTTAGAGGGCAGTCCAAAACTGCTTGATGAGAACAAGGATTGGTGCAGATGGCTTTCTGAGTTGCCATAGCTGATCCAAGATAGTCAGTTTTTCAATTGACAAAAGTGTGTAGTGAAATGGGATTAGCTACTAGTCTGCATTTTGTTCCGAAAGTAAGAACAAAGCCTTTCAAAATAAGCAAATCCCTTTGAAGTGTTTGTGTAGGACAATATTCACTACTCTGCCTAGGGATTCAAGGTGTATGGCATGTCCCATGATTGAGATGTGGGACTTAGGGATATTTTAGTAGATTGTCATGCTACCTACTGTATGCCCCTTGTAACTTTGTAATGCTACATTTTATCTATTCTTGAAGCAATTGTATTATACTTAAAAGAAAAAGATCTATGTGTAGGTGTACATGATAAAACAGAAATGTGTTTCTCAGAGTCAGTGTGACCACACGAATAGATTTGAAAACCATATATTGAAGTAAAAATGCGGAAAAGTTTATGTGACTAAAACCAAAGTTGTAATTGACTTGTTGAGACTGACTATTGAAGCGTCTGCATGGTGCCAGCTGATATTGCTTTCGACATTGGTAGGCAAGCGCTCAACTGTCTTCTCAAAAGATTGCTTGGACTCTTTATTAACCTCAACACATTTAACTGACCTGAGAAGAAACATAAATTTAAAAAGGAAAGTTCAGACATGTTATCAGATTTAAGTTTGCTACAGATGTGTTAAAATTAGTTCTAGAAGATGTGAGAGGGTATTCATCTACAAAAGAAAGGGGGNGGTGAAAAGGGTATAAAATGTCACATCAAATTCAAAATAATACGTTAGAAAAATAATTCAAAATAACACAAAGTGATTTTATCAAATGTTAACTTCAATTTTTGAATCCAATAAATTTTATCCATTTCCAGAGAGATTAATCTTTTTGGGAGTGACTAAAACAGACAGCAGGTCAACAAAAGGGGTAGAGGACTGTTATTCTGACCGGCATTTCCTTGAAAAAGCCAAAGATAACCCAATTACACCAGCTCCTGCATAGAGATCAACAACTGATGCACCAAGAGGGACATATTTCTGTAACTTCCGCAACAAAGAGTCAAACGCCTGAAGAAGGACAAATGATTAAGTAAAATCGAGAGAAAAATGTATCATAATGGGAAAATCGGTCAAGGTTGTGTGGTTGGGTTACCAAATTAAGAAAAAATGATAATCAGAAATATGCTACTAGAAGCAAAATGCATGGACTGTGGCTCAAGCCAACTTTAGTTCATCCTTAAGTAGGTTTAGTGTAAGCTAAAGTAGGAAAATAATCATCAAAAACATGCCATTACATGGTCAGAAATTGTGGATTGGCCCAAGACAAACCAGAAATGGAAGAAAGTGGGGGAAATAATGAAACTAAGTTATCTACCCAGAAGAAGACATGTCCAATGTAAAGAATAAGGATTCTATTCATCTTTTCCTGATAAGTGATGTGTAATAAGGATTTATTGGCACATATTCTGCCGTGTCTAAATTTACTGGATAACTAAGAAACCCATTCATAGCAAATCCGGCTGGAGAAATCCACTATTGTGCTTTATCTGTGAAGTGTGTTCTATGTCTCGTCTGTGCTACTCAGAGTGGAGCTCAAGAAAACGGTAATAAACTTGATTGCTCTTTCCCTTAAAAAAGAAGAAATAAAATCCTTTTTTAAGAGCTCTACCCGTGTATTTGCTTGCCCAAAGCTTGATGGAGCTAAAGAGACATCAATCCCTCCAATGTGCTCCCAGAAATCTCTTTCCCCTAACAAATGTCTCCATCTGTTTCCAAAGATAATCTGCATACCAGCACAAAGATATCAACTAACTGCTGCACTCTTATTAAAGATATCACAGTACTGGCCAAATTATGAGCAACACATTCCAATCACATATATACTGAACATCAATTCATATGTGTGCATATCCATGGGGTGGAGAGAGAGAGAGAGGGGGGGGGGGGGGGGGGGGGGGGGGGGTAGATATTTGCTCACATTATTTGATGATGTCTGGAAGTTAGCCCAAACTGAATGAATTAAATGAACTTTTCTCTTTGGCCCACCATTTGCCCAGAGGAACTACATTAGCAAGTGAAAGTTTGTGTAAATTAGCGCAATCCATTGATGAAGAAGTCTAGTGCTAACATCACACTCTTACATGGGCTAAAGCATTTAATTTTCCAGCGTTTGCTGAATTCTCACTTCTTGAATTCCAAACCAAAGAGACCTGCACTTTACCTGAAATAAGACAATTTTTATCAACACCATCAAAGATCATCCTGAGCCTCTTATTCACTATAACATGTACAAACCATTCTTATATCTCTCCGGGACAGGAAGGGATGTATCATGCGTAGTGACGGCCATCTGCACAATAATTAGTTGCATCTCAGATAAAGAACACCAAAAATCTCATTCAAACTATCTCAGCGATCTAATTCTTTCCTCTGCAAACTTATACTATGTATTACTCACCTGAACATACCTCAGGTCACCAGTGCCTTGATCTTCATCATATGGTTCAACATTCAATTCAATTATCCCTGGAGGGACCCAGACGACGCCAACATTGAACGAGAAAAAGAAAATCCAAATGAGTAAAGAATAGACAAAAAAATACAGCGTCTGTTGTTTAAATAGGTGCGTTCACACTATTTAATACACTTCGAAAGAGAATGACACACAAATTGCTACATAAATTTGCGCGCGCGCGCGGGGGGGGGGGATTTAAATAGGATGCAGGATTAGGAACAAGCCTCGCTTCAGGAGCTCCACAGCGGCATTGATGTTCGGATGATGAGCTGCAGAAAGAGAGTTACAAAATTGCACTTAGATAATTCTATTGTCTATGCATAGATAAGTGTACCACAAAAACCAGATATGCGGATAACCAAATAGCAGACCTTTACAGTCAGGGATATCAACTACGTTATGAGTTCCCTCCTCATAAAGCCCAATCAGAGGCTTGCTTGATAAACCCCGAACAGCAAGCTTTGCACGACATCTCCATCCCCACTGCATCCAAAGGACAGTTAATTTAGCTCATAATTGATGCCATAAAGTAACTCCACCAAAAATACAACAAATCAATCTAAGGCACAATAAGATTTACATCAATCACGTACTAATCTACAACTATCGAATGAAAAATCTTTCACGCCGAGCTTCTTGAAGTAACCTATAGCTTCATCAATTACTACTGGCCGGTGAAGATCAAACTCTTGAGTGCAACCAGAACACCTGTAAAACCACATTAAAATTGAGGCAGTTAAACACAATATTATACTACAATCACAGGTGGATCCAGTATACCAACATCCACCCACTATACACAACATTATACTACAATCAATGGTGGATCCAGTGTACCAACATCCACAGACTATCTTCCACTCGAACTATATACTACTGGAAAAAGGTCTAAATTTGCACCTATACTATTCGAAGTTGCTCAATTTTGTGCTCCATTACACGTTTGGTCCTTTTATACCCTTGCTATTAGCAAATCGTCTCATATTTGATGGAGCTCCGATGAAAAATTGGTGGACTCCATGTATCCAAAATTCTTCGTTAAAAATGATCCAAATTTACAACAACCCAAAATACCACTAGTGCGTTATGGGGAATGTAGTGTGTACGCAGACCTTACCCCTACCTCGAGGATAGAGGCTCGGCTGAAGAAGACGAAAACAAACAATATATCAGTACCAAAAAATGATCCAAATTTTCAAATTTTAACTATGGTTTAAAATTACGCTCAGGTTGGCTAGAATTCAAGGGATAAACAAGACTTTTTCCTAATGACAGGAGTAATATTAGACCAAAAGTTTAACAGAAAGTAAAGATGTCTTATGCTATATAATAAAAATTACTGAGCTGAATATGGATATTAAGAGGGATAGTCAATAATGAACAGCTATGAGCTACTGGAACTAAGAAAAAGGTACGTACGACTGGAAATGAGTGCAATTGAGGGCGCAGGATAAGGAAGGTGGAGAAGGAGGGATATGATTATTAGGGTTTATAGAGAGAGCTGATGATGATGGGGCAGCGACACGTTCTGCGCACAGCTGATTGCTCGTAGCTTGACAGCTAATAATGCGATTTATTGGAACTGCCGGAGGGAAGAAGAAGCTCAGTGCCATTGGAAAATTGGAACTGCTTTCTCAAAGTGTTCGTTACAGTCTCAGCTGCCTATGGCGGGAATGGATAAAATATTGAAGAGCACCCGATATACTAATATCTCAACGATGCCCGATTGCCCGTTCTCATCTCTGGGTGGGCCCATTCAAGTCGAATTATTTGAACCCGACCGTTTTGTTTTATGTGTTTTCTTAAGGGGTCGTTTGGTAGGGTGTATAATAATAATACCGAATAAGGTGTATTAGTAATGCATGAGTTAGTAAAACAAGCATTAGTTATTGAGAAATTATGTCTTATCTATTGTTTGGTGTGGTGTATTAAAAATTAAAATATTTTTTAAGAAAATTAGTTGTTTACAAAAATGCCCTCCATAATCTTTAGCTTTAAGAGACTTTAAGGATAATTGTATCTTCAACCATGTGAATGCATGCATTAATAGCCTTGGTATTACTAATACCATGATTTGCTATGCATTAGTTATACACAGGATAATACCAAATATGGTGTATAACTTATGCTTGTATTAGTTATACATAGGTTGAAAAATGTACCAAGTAAGGTATTACTAATACACAAAGCTAATGCATGCATTATTTTATCTAACACACTCTACCAACCTCTAAAAGTAATATTTACCATTGAGGGTTATACAAAGGCGGACCCAGAATTTTTATGCGACGGGACACATTATTCTGCTCAACCAGTGCCCTTAAATGCTTTTAGTGTTCATGGTACCAACTGCTTTAAATTAACCATTTTAAAGGTATATACGTATATATACAGGATTTCGTCAGAAGTTTACGGGGCCTGGTGACCCCTCACCCATACACATGGGTCTGCGTCTGGGGTTATATGTCTCATACTTGAAAATGAATTGGGAAAATGCTTAAATATGCTACTAAACTTAAGAAAACGGCTCATGTATGTCACTCATTAATAGTTGGTTTTTGTTTCATGGTAATGAAAATTATATTTGATATAGTGGTTCTAAAAATATGTGATTTATTTTTATACTAGTTGTTAGGCAATAGATGTTAAGTGTGAGCTAGGAGAATAAGGTAAGAGTAAAGAAAAGTAGTGATATGGAAACCAAGATGTTACAAAATAGGGTCTCGAGCTGGCCGAAGCAGGGCCTCGAGGTCGAACTATAATGCCTAATATAGGACGGTCGATGGATGAATAACATTATGGTGGGCCTCGAGGATAATCCTTTATAATAAATAATGAGCAATAAATGAAGAACAATTAATGAAAACGATAAATGAAAGACAATAAATCCATAAAACAAATGTTGAGAATGTTAAGAAGGCAGAGAATGTTCTTGTTGTATTCAATATTCACGTGTTCGAAAAAATGACAAGGGTCCCCTTTATATAGGAGGGGGAATCTCAACATAGTACATGCATAATTATTACAAAGAAATATTGTTGGTACAGGTGTATAATGGTCCGGTACAGACTTGTACTATTTTGTAGGCGTTGTCAGCTTTAACCACGTGCTCTTGGGAGTTTCCCGCCTTTCCATGACGGTCTTCGATCTTTATTCTGTCTTGAGCTATATCGGTCCCTCGATATAATTACTCGAGGAATGCACCTCGGGGTTGATCTTCAGATTCTTCTCCGATGCAATCGTGACCGGGCTCGGAATGTCATAGAAGCCTCAAAATCGGTCATCCCCGATTTTGACCGTATATAGATACTCCTCGCGTTTCTTCGAATGAAAAGACAAGAAACAATTTGAATTCTCTAATTCTTCAATGCTTCGATTATTACGTCAGTTATGCCATATTAAGCGATTGATGTGACAAAAGGGATGCTCAAAGGTCACGTTCGCACAACTCTTGAAAAGTCTTCGAACTGATTACGACGGTTGGCTGTCTTTTGGCTTTCCTCAGCGCACACGACTGGCCCCTATAAATACTCCTTCCTTCGCCCCTTATTTTTCATTACATCCTCAAACCTTCAAAAGAGATCTTCCTACTTCTTTCTTGTGTTCTTTCCCAAATTAATTTTTCTTCTTCCTTCTGAAATCTTCCAACAAGAATGGCGAATACCTCCAAAACTGTTTTTCAAGATGATAAAGTTTCCTCAGCTTCACGCTCGTCCAAGGGCAAGGCAATAGTACCCCCTCGTCTTGAAGAATGCATCCCAGGGCCCTGTGATACAACCTTCGATTTCAAGTTTTACAAGACTTCTTCGAAGCTGGGACGGTGTGAACCCATGTCCCGATATATTAGCCTGATAATAGACACCGAGAAGGTGAAGGCTGACTGCCACTGGGGAGATGCGGTGCAAGTGGGATTCCTTCTCGGGAAGAAGATATAACGACCCATAAAGCTGGCTTCCTTAGTGTGTATACCTACCCATTTACCCTTGGTCCGGTGGAGCTATCCTTGCCTCCGATAGACTCCATGATACTCGACTTCCACAAGCAATATCGAGTGACACTCGGCCAAATCCATCCGTCATTTTGGCGCATTGTTTATATGATTAGGTACTTTGCAAACATGGTCGAGGGGATGCCTTTTACCCTTGACCACTTGATCAGAATGTACAGTCCCCGACTTTACCGGGCGGTCTGATTAAGCTTCAACGTCGGGCCTCGAAAGCTTTCTTTGCTTGCACCGACGAAGTCAGGGACAAAGAGTGGATGAGCCGTTTTGTCCAAGTTAGGACCTCGGATCTGATTCCTTTGGAGAAGATGTCGTTCCCTAAAGAGCGGAACATGAAATATAAGTGAATATGTTAATTAAGTATTTTCTCTTTCCTTTGGATCAGTTTCCCAACAGACTAACTTCCTTCGATGATGTAGCTGTAGTGGGGCATCCCGACGCAGTTAAGGATCTCTCAGGCTTAAGCCGATGCGCTCATATCCTCGTACAAAGAGGATGCTGCTGCTGCAAATGCACAAGCCAGGAAGGTGTCTGAGGAGGCCGAGCTAAAAATGACCCGAGCCCCGGAGCATGCCTGATTAAAGTCTCGGAGGTAGGCTCTCGAGGATATATATACAGGGGGCATCAATCTGTCTGTTGAGATCGAGAGGGTGAAGACCCTAGAAGAGGAATCAACAACCTTGCTTACTTCTGATGGTGAATCGAGCAGTGGTTCAGAAGATGATGAAGACAAAGGCGAAGTCCCCGAGGGGGAAGAGGTCGTTGAAGACTTGGGGCCGAGGGCCGAGTCGTTGAAGGCACAACCTCCGAGCGAGCCGTTGGAGGCACAACCCCGGTGGTAGATTAGGTTTTTATTCGTTCTCTTTGTTGTGTAAGGGCTCCAAGCATGAGCCTTGTAAATACACCTCCGTGAACCTTCACTATATATTAAGGCCTTTGTTCTTCGTCATTTCTTATTTTTCTTTTGCTTTTTTGTAATAGACTGTGATGCTTGTTTGGTCTGAAATGTTGGACTTTAAAATAAACCCTTAGGTTTTTGCTCTTGATGAGAAATCGATAATGGTCGATAGTTGACAGTTTGGGGCTCAGTCCCCGAGTCAAGTTTTGACTTGAGCTCATCGACCTTTAGGTTTTTGAATCAGCCTCGATGCCCTTTAGGCTGGCCCTTGGGCTCTTACGCATCGGCCCTTAGGCTTTTTTAGATCGGCCCTGAGGCTCTTTAGGCTGGACCTTGGGCTCTTATGCATTGGTTCTTAGGATCTTTTAGATCGGCCCTGAGGCTCTTTAGGCTGGCCCTTAGGCTCTTACGCGTTGTCCCTTAGGCTCTTTTAGATCGGCCATGAGGCTCTTTAGGCTAGCCCTTGGGATCTTGCGCATTGGCCCTTAGGCTCTTTTAGATCAGCCCTGAGGATCTTTAGGCTTGACCTTAGGCTCTTACGCATTGGCCCTTAGGCTCTTTTTATATCGGGTCAATGCGACCTCTAGTATGGCTATAGTTTCCCTTCATTTCAGCTAAAGACTTTTGAAGTTTTTGTGTTCGTCCGACTCTTCGACGACTCGGTTCTCTAAGTCGATATGTTACGATAGATGAGCGAATTTTCGAAGCCTTTTTATTGAGGGTTGATTGCTTCGAAGCCCTTTTATTCATGCCGAGGGTAGCCTGATTAACCGGTTCTTTTCGAAGTATTTTCGAAGTATTTGAAGGCCTGTAGTTTTATGGCGGCAGTCGGACGTCTCCAAGCCGCGTTAATTTGGCCAGAGTCTTTTGATCTGACCGTAGTATTTATGTTTGGCCGTAGCCTTTTAGTCCCCGAGTAAGATAGCCTCGTCGTCTATATCGAGGGTATGCCTTTTTAGGGGTCTTACAAGTTCGAATATATATCCTTGACTTTAATATTGGGATTATGCCTTTTTAAGGTCTTACAAATTTGGGCATGCCTCGTTGATGTCCTACCGATTCGATGTTGCCTCATAGAGGACTTATAAGTTCGATGTTGCCTCATTGAGGGCTTATATTTTTGAGCATGCCTCTTCGAGGTCTTACAAGCTCGAAGTTGCCTGATCAAGGTTTTACGACTTTGAGTTTTTGGTGGCTCGATGAGCTGGTTGTTGATGACAGTCCCCGAGTGTTCGGCAGTTCTTGGCCCTGGGGCCGTTTCTTGTGAAAATAGCAAACTTCTTTGAAGCGCAAAAATGTTTCGATGATAAAAGGTACTTCTTCGATTACTTGGTACAAGCATACATGTTTTCGCCATCGAGGGTTTGATTATTCTATGCGGACATGTTCATTCGACTGTTTGGTCTGATACATCATTCTCCTGTCGAGACCCTCTTCGGCATATTTCAATTTCTTCTAGGAGGTGATCTCCCGGGGGAGGGGGGGGGGGTGATCCCCAGTATTTGAGGTTGATTGAAGAGAAGCCTCAAATACTTGATGAGTTCTCCTTGGGTAGCATATGGATGTTGCCTCATTAAAAACCTTGCCGGTAAAACCCTATCGGGATAAAACCTGATCGAAGGAAAAGAGTGCAACACATGCTTTAAAACCCAAGGTCTTCGAGTCGAATGATGTTTCGGTGTCTTCCATCGAACACCTGTAGAAAATTAGTGTGAAGCACAAAATAAAAGGGATAAGGTTATACCTTAGCAATAATAGCGTTTGAGCATTGATATGTTCCAATTGCTTGGAAGTTGCTCGCCTTCCATGGTGCCAAGTTTTTAGGACCCTTTGTCGATTACTCCGAGGACGCGGTACGGTCCTTTACAGATCGGGCCTAGCTTCCCTTCATTTGGGTTTCGAGTGTTGAGGGTGACCTTCCTTAGGACTAAGTCCCCAACCCCGAAATGTCGGAGGTTTGTTCTCCTGTCATAATATCTTTCGATCCTTTGTTTTTGGGAATCCATTCGGACCAGCGAAGCCTCTTGCTTTTCATCTAACAGTCTGAGGGCTGTAGTCATGGCCTCATTTTTTGAGTACTCGGTGGCGTATCAAAATCTGGCGCTTGGCTCTCCAACCTCGACCGGTATCAAAGCCTCGGACCCATATACTAAAAAGAATAGCGTCTCTCCTGTGCTCGACTTTGAAGTTGTTCGATATGCCCATAGCACCTCGGGAAACATTTCTCTCCATTTTCCTTTCGCATTTTCTAATTTCTTTTTCAAGTTTTGAATGATGGTTTTGTTTGTAGATTCGGCCTGACCATTTTCACATGGGTGGTAGGGCGTTGATAGGATCCTTTTGATTTTATGAGCCTCGAGGAATTTTGTTAGTTTGATTCCGATGAACTACTTCCCGTTATCACATGTTATCTCGGAGGGGATCCCGAATCGACACATGATATGATCCCAGATGAAGTCGATGACTTATTTTTCTCTTATCTTCTCGAAGGCCTACACTTCCACCCATTTTGAGAAGTAGTCAGTCATAAATAGAATAAATCTAGTTTTACATGGTCCCATTGGTAGGGGACCGACGATGTCCATTCCCCATTTCATGAACGACCATGGCGATAAGACTGAATGTAGTTGTTCACCGGGTTGGTGAATCATTGGTGCAAATCTCTGGCACTTGTCGCATTTTCGGATGAATTCTTTGGTGTCCTTATCCATGCTGTCCATATAGTAACCTGCTCTGATCACCTTTCGAATTAAGGAATCGGCACGGGAGTGATTTCTGCAGGTGCCCTCGTGGATTTCTGGGAGCACGTAATCAATGTCCCCCGGTACCAAGCATACTGCTAAGGGCCCATCGAAGGTCCTTCTTTATAGAGTTCCATTTTCGTCGAGTGAAAATCAGGCTGATTTGGTTTGTAGGGCCCTCGACTCCTTTGGGTCCGTGGGTAGCTTCCCACTTCCCAAATAATCAGTGTACTTATTTCTCCAATCCCATTTCATACTGGTGGAGTTGATATCGGCATGGCCTTTTTCGATCACCGACTTGGATAGCTGTACAACAGCCCCGGGGAGTATGTCATATTCTTCGACGAATGATCCCAGGTTTGGAGTGCATCAGCCTCGCTGTTATGCTCTCGAGGTATGTGGACCAGAGTCCATTCCTTGAAGCTATGCAATGTGACTTGAAGTTTATCTAAGTATCTCTGCATCCTGTCTTCTCGAACCTCGAAGCTCCCATTTACCTGGTTTACTACTAGAAGGGAATCACATTTTGCTTCGATGACTTCTACTCCCAGGCCCTTGGCCAACTCGAGACCTGCAATCATAGCTTCATACTCGGCTTCGTTGTTAGTCAACTTTGCAGTTTTTATAGATTGCCTAATCATACCGCCCGTAGGTGGTTTCAGAACTATGCCGAGCCTGGACCCTTTTACGTTTGAGACACCGTCGGTGAATAGGGTCCATACTCCTGACGATGTGCCCGTTTTTAGCAAGATTTCTTTATCTACCTTAGGCAAAAGGGCGGGCGTAAAGTCGTCTACGAAGTCCGCCAAAATTTGGGACTTGATAGTTGTTCGAGGTTGATATTCGATATCATACCCCCCGAGTTCAATGGCCCATTTGGCCAATCGACCCGATAATTTGGGTTTATGCAATATGCGTCGAAGAGGATATGTTGTTAAAACACAAATGCGATGACATTGAAAATAAGGCTTTAATTTACGAGATGCACTTATTAATGCAAGAGCTAATTTTTCTAAGTGCGGATACCTGGTTTCGACATCTTCTAGGGTCCGACTTACCGCTACCTCGGATACGGCCAGATATAAGTACATCGTTTCATCCTCCTTCGGGGTGTGGAGTAAATGTGGGCTTGATAGATATCGCTTCAGTTCCTTTAAGGCATGTTGGCATTCCAGAGTCCACTCGAAGATGTTTTTATTTTTGAGCAAGGAGAATAAATGATGATTCCTCTCCGATGACCTCGAGATGAACCGGCCCAAGGCCGTTATCGATACGGTCAGCCTCTATACGACCTTCACTGTTTACCACCGTGATTTCTTCGATGGCTTTAATTTTATCGGGGTTGATCTCGATCCCCCTGTTTGACACCATGAAGCCTAAGAATTTTCCCGAGCCTACTCCGAAGGCACATTTCTCGGGATTGAGCTTCATGTTGTAGCTTCTAAGGATGTCGAATGTTTCCTTCAAATGGTCATCTGTGCGTAGGGACTTAACTAGCATATCATCAATGTAAACTTCCATGGATTTGCCTATTTGATGTTCGAACATCTTATTAACTAGGTGTTGGTACGTGGCTCCTGCGTTTTTTAGCCCGAAGGGCATCGCATTATAGCAATATGTACCATACTTCATGATGAACGAAGTCTTTTCCCTATCCTCGAGATTCATTTGAATATGATTGAACCCGGAGTAGGCGTCGAGAAAAGTGAGGATCTCGTGGTCAGCCGTGGGATCAATCAAGCGATCGATGTTGGGCAACGTGAATGATTATTTAGGGCATGCTTTATTTAAGTCTTTATAATCTATGCACATTCTTAATTTATTCCCCTTTTTGGGAACTACCACTACATTGGCAAACCATTCGGGATATTTTACTTCCCTAATGGACCCTATCTGGAGGAGTTTTGTTACCTCGTCCTTGATGAATGCATGTTTTACCTTGGACCGAGGTCTTCTTTTTTGCTTTATCGGTTTGAACCTGGGGTCGATGCTTAGTAGATGGGTGGTTATTTCCGGCGGGATCCCTGTCATGTCTAAATGGGACCAAGAAAATCAATCGATATTGTTAATAAGGAATTGAATGAGTTTTTTCCTGAGTTCGGGGGTTAACCCCATTACCGGGTATACCTTTTGGTATGGGAGATGTTCGATCAAAACAACCTGCTCCAGCTCTTCAATCGTTGATTTTTTTGCATCCGATTCTTTGGGGGCAACGAAGGTTCGAGGAGTGAGGAAGTATTCTTCATCATCCTCGGGGGCTTGTTTGTCCTCTGGCTCCTCTAAGGTGGAGGGTATGGATGTTAGTGCCACGTCGTGCATCACAAACATCTCCCTTGCCGAATGCTGCTCTCTATATACTATTTTTACACTGTCTTTTGTTAGGAACTTCATCATCTGATGAAGATTTGATGGCACCGCCCTCATGTTGTGTATCCACGACCTTCCAAGAAAGCATTGTATCTCATGTCGCCTTCGATGACATGAAACTTAGTGTTTTGAACTGTACCGGACACGTTGGCCGAGAGGATGATTTCCCCATTCGTTATCTCGCTCGCCATGTTGAATCCATTAAGGATTCGGGAGGCGGGTACGATTTGATCGAGCAGTCCGAGCTACTCCACCACCTTCGACCTAATTATGTTGGCCGAGCTACCTGGATCCACGAGCACACATTTAATTTGAATGTTATTCAAGAGAAAGGAAATTACCCGTGCATCGTTATGTGGTTGAGACAAGATCTCGAAGTCTTCTTTACTGAATGCAAGAATGTCCTCGGGCATATAGCTGTGAGTTTGCTTTTCTGTTCGGTGGATACTTTTGTTCATTTGATCACCAATCCTTGAGTGACGTCGGTTCCTCCAATGATCGTGTGAATGATGTGCTGAGGTTCTTTTGGTTCGTTCCTCCTGTTCGCCTCTCTTTCTCGAAAGTGACTCTTGGCTCGATTGCTGAGGAATTCTCAAAGATTCCCTTCGGCGATCAGCCGAGCCACCTCTTTTCGAAGCTGCATACAATCCTCGGTCCTGTGATCGTGGATGCGGTGATATCCACACATTAAGCTGGGGTCTATTCGGGAAGGATCTGACTGTGCGGGTTTCGGCCGTCTGGTATCTCTGATCTTGCCCATGGTCGATACGATGTTCGATACATTGACGTTGAAGTTGTATTATGATAATCGGGGTTCCTCCATCGGCCTCGAATGTCTGTCAAACCTGGTTTTGCTCATAAGTCCGCGGGAATTTTGGCCCCGATTTATCCTCAGGTCATTTCGAAGCATATCTTGTCTTGTAGTATCTCTTCGGTCTTTGGCATATGGCTGATATCTTTTTTTGCTCGATCTTGGCTCCCTTTCTGGAGACTTTGATTCCTTAGTTATGAGCCTGTTGGGATATACTGAGCCCGAGGGGGCTCCCAATTGGTCGTCCTCGACCCTGATCTTTGACTGATACCTGTTGTGCACATCCGCCCAAGTTACGGCGGGATATTCAACCAAGTTCTGCTTTAGCTGCTTCGAAGCTATCGAGTTCCGTTCGTTCAAGCCCTGAGTGAAGGCCTGCACTGCCCAGTCATCAAAGACTGGTGGTAATTCTATTCGCTCCATTAGAAAGCGAGATACAAATTCCCTTAGAATCTCGTTTTCTCTCTGTTTGATTTTGAAGACGTCATACTTCCTTGTAGCGACTTTCATGGTGCGGCATGCACCCTTATAAAAGAGTCTGCCAACATGGCAAACAAATCTATTGAATTCGGGGGTAGGTTATGATACCACATCATGACCCCCTTTGACAGCGTTTCTCCAAATTTTTTCAATAGGACGGACTCAATCTCGTCATCTTTTAAGTCGTTCCCTTTCACAACACAAGTATAGGCAGTAATATTCTCATTGGGGTCCAAGGTCCTGTTATACTTCGAGAGATCGGGCATTCTGAACTTCTTCGGGATGGGCTTCGGTGTCGCTCTTGATGGGAATGACTTTTGCACGAACTTCTTTGAATCTACACCCTTGAAAATCGGGGGCGTGCCCGGGATCTGATCGACCCTCGAGTTATAGGTCTCCACCTTTTTGTTGTTAGCTTCTATCTTCTTTTCACCTGATTCAATTCTCTTTGTGAGGTCTTCGAGCATCTTCATAATAGCGGGGTCGGATACTGATTCGTTGTTGCTCGACCTTTCCAGTGCCTGCTCGACTCGAGGATCCGTTTCCGGCGGTGCTGTGCTTGGGGTTTTTTTGATGGATTTGTAGTTGAGCAATAGCCACTTGTTGTGCCTGTAACATTTCAAAAATGACATGAAGGCTAACTTCTCTTTCCTCCCGAGCTGGAGTTTTCTGCGCTTCGTGCTGGTTTTCCCGGCATACACTTATGTCAGTTTGAGAACTTATACCGACATGTTGGGCATTGCGTGAGCCCACATCCATGGGGATTGGTGTTGGTGCCACACCAGGGTTTTGCAGTGGACACCGACGCCTGAAACAAATACACCGTTCTCTCCATGATCCTCAGGACCGTTGTTTTCGTGTGCATTCACTGAGTTATACATTTTTTGACCTGAAATCAAATATTCTTGGACAAGAAAAAGTGTGAAGAATAACTTGTGTTTTTAGAAAACCAGCACTAAAACAATCACTATTAGTTTTAGCCCCACGGTGGGCGCCAAACTGTTTACCTTGAAAATGGTATTGACAATTATATTTGATATTGTGATTCTAAAAATATGTGATATATTTTTATACTAGTTATTAGGCAATATATGGTAAGTGTGAGCTAGGAGAATAAGGTAAGAGTAAATAAAAGTAGTGATATGCAAACCAAACTGTAACAAAATCGGGTCTCGAGCTGGCCGAAGCAGGGCCTCGAGATCGAACTATAATGCCTAACAAAGGACGCTCGATGGAGGAATAACAGTATGGAGGGCCTCGAGGATAATCCTTTATAATCAATAATGAGCAATAAATGAAGAACAATTAATGAACATGATAAATAGAAGGCAATAAATCTGTAGAACAAATGTTGAGTATGTTAAGAAGGCAAAGAATGTTCATGTTGTATTCAATATTCATGTGTCCGAAAAAATGACAAGAGGAATCCAAACATAGTACATGCATAATTATTACAAATAAATACTGCTGGTACAACTGTATAATGGTCCGGCACGGACTTGTACTATTTTGTAGGCGTCTTCAGCTTTAACCACGTGCTCATCTCCTAGCCTTTCCATGACGGCCTTCGATCTTTATTCTGTCTTGAGGTATATCGATCCCTTGATATACTTCCTCGAGGAATGCACCTCGGGGTTGATATTCAGATTCTGCTTCGATGCAATTATGACCGGGCTCAAATGCCGTAGAAGCCTCAAAATCGGTCATCCCCGATTTTGACCGTATACAGTTTTGAATATGCCTCACTTTTACCATTTTTGGTCATGCGTGCCATTACCTACTAACTGCATCCCACCTTGTCTAATTACTATTAGATTTTTCCACATGGAATTTTCTACACACTCAATTATTTATGAGTCCCCATTTTCCTCTTGCCTTCTTTTACAATGGTACATGTGAGCTATTTCGCTGAACTACATGGCATATTTGAGCCTTAACATCTGTATTTTGCAAATAAGGACAACATGATAATTGGCTTAATGTATGTATATTTTGATATATATTACCTCACATTTTGTTCATGTCTCGAAGATTTGAGATGTATAATATGATGTGCTAATTTGCGATATTTCTATGTGTAGAAATCATTCAGATACAATATGGGACGAAAGGGCGCGAATTGAAGCAAAATTTGGAAGAAAAGGCAAAAGTGGAAATTTGAGGGCCACAGGAAGAGTGGGGCGCTGCCTGTAACGCAATTTACAAAATGTTGGAAAAGTTGAACGCTAGGGCCAGCGCCCCACGCTTCCCTCGACGCTCAAAATGCAAGTTGTCCATTTTCGACTAGGACTCGGTTATTTCGACCCCAAGACGCCCCCAACTCATATGAAAGCCAACCTAAACCTATTTTGAAGAGGGGGGCGTGACTTTGAGAGAGAAATAAAAGTACGAAACACTCGGGAGCACGGATTTGAGCAATTCTTCCATTCTTCCTCTAGTATTCATTGATTTTATGTTTGAAAATATTAATTTTGATTATTGTATGAACATGAGTGGCTAAGAATCCTAATGTTCTAGGGTCATGGGTGATACACGAATGTTGATGTTTGAAGTTTAACTTGACGAATTTGATTTTATCATATTGGGTTATTTATTTAATTCTATTTTTAATTACTTTGTTGAGTAGCTAATAGTGACATACTATCTACGAATCTAGAGTTGAACTCGAAATTGGGAATTCTAGATTGCATATAGAATTAAAAAGAGCAGGTTCTTAAACCCAGGCATCGAGGAACAGATTCGCGGTTAGGATAAACATATACCTAATTGTCTCGCTTGGTTGAAATACAGTAAGTGTAAATGCACTCTTGTTAATCATAATTCAATAGACATATAGACATTAAGTTAGCTTGAATAGGAGAGTAAGAACTCGACATATTTTTATGAGTAATATCAACCTTGTCAATCAACAATTCAGATAAATCAATCAGCCATTTTAAGCCAAGAATGCAACACAATTATTAGCTAACCCGTGACCCTGGAATATTATCTGCTATTGATTGTTATCCGAAATTGCTTAAGTGTTGTGGTTGATTTATAGTTATTTCATTGCTTGATAGTTTTAGGTAGTAAATTAGTCACTTATACATTTTGTGAGAAATCTCTTGAATCGATAAGTTATTTGAGTTTGAATCAGTCAAAAGTTAATCATAAGTCTTTGTGGGAATGATACTTTACTTACTACTCTATTACTTGACGACCACATATACTTGCGTGAGTGTGTTTGGTCGCAACAAGTTTTTGGCGCCATTGTCGGGGACTTAGAAATTAACTACTTGACTGAGTTAAGCTTTTATTAGTTTTTTGTTCGAGTTATAATTTTCAGTTGGCCTTGGTTGTGTTAACACATTCTCTTCTCTTGAATGCGGAGGAGTAGAAGCACAAACAACCTCCTTCCTCTTGATCCTAAAATTGAACGAACACTTCACAAAGGGAGGAGGGAAGCCGAAGCTAGGACTAGAACAAAAAGAGAGTTGGACATCGTAGTCCAACAACAACCAATAAAGATGGAAGGTAATGAAGAGCGTGCGGTGATAGAAGCCGCAAGGCCCAATCTTGCCAATATGACTCAAGCTATTGTGAAGCCTGATATCACGGGGCATTTTGAGCTCAAACAGTACATGGTACAGCTGATTCAGTCCACAGGGCAATATGTGGGTCTATCTCATGAAGACCCGCAGAGGCACATTCAGAATTTCCTAGAAATTACGGACACTTACACTTATCCGAACGTTTCCAAGGACTATGTCAGACTGACACTATTTCCCTTTTCACTGCTGGGGGAAGCTAAGGAATGGTTGCAAAAGGAACCCCCGAACTCAATCCACACTTGGGTTGATCTAGCAAGGAAATTCTTAATCAAGTTTTCCCCACTAAGAAGACTAAGTCGCTGAGGAGCTAGATTCTTGGGTTCCAACAACGGGATGGTGAGACACTTCGTCAATCTTGAGAAAGATACAAGAAGCTACTCAGAGACTGCCCACATCATTGTCGAACTGATGAGGTATTGGTCACACTTTTATTTATGGGATAGACAAGGCATCAAAGATGAATCTTGATTCACCTTGTGGGGGTAGTTGCATGGCAAGGCCGTATAGTGAAATCCAGATCTTGCTAAATAATTTCACTGCTAACGATCATAATTGACAAGGAGATGGGGAATCACGAAGAGAAATTAAACAGAAAACAGCCGGGGTGATTGATCTTGATGACTTCTAAGCCATGAAGAATATATAGCAAAATTAGCAAATCAGATGAATAGAATGACAATGCAACAAACACAACACATGCAACATATACAAGAGATGTCTATTTGCTGCGATCTATGTGGTGACAGTCATACGAGTGACATGTGCCCCACGAATCCTGAATCTATATACTATGTGGGGCAACATAGTAGAGGTCCGATGAATCAGCATGCACAATATGGGAACACTTACAATCCAAATTGGAAGAATCATCCTAACTTCTCATGGGGCGGAAATTAGCCGAATCAGAATCATTTTAGGCCCCAAGGAAATTTCAATCAACCTTAGAAGCCACCCCAGCAAATAGAAGAGAGTATGAATGACTTGTTGAAGAAGTTGTTGCTTGCAATCAAACAACTCATGACCGATTTCAGAAATCCTGAGAGGCAAATGGGGCAGTTAGCAGCAGATCAAAATACTAGACCTTCAGGCGCTCTTCCTAGTGATACAGAGAAGAACCCTAAAGTTAATGCAGTTACACTCAGAAACGGGAGGGAACTAGAGGAAGTTCCAAAGAAGAGAAAGGACAAGCCTATACCTGAGGGGGAGTTGATTCCTAAGGCAACACACGAGTCAAAGAAAAATTATGCAAGTTCAGAACCAGTGGAGGCTGCAAGCCCACCACCACCTCCCCCCCAGAAATTGCAGAAAAAGAATGATGATCGCATGTTCAACAAATTTCTCTCTATGTTGAGCCAGGTTCAAATGAATATTCCATTCGTAGATGTACTTCGTGAAATTCCAAAGTATGCTAAGTACATAAAAGATATAGTGGCTCACAAGAGGAGATTGATTGAATTCGAGACAGTTCACTTACTGAGGAGTGCACTTCAAGGGTACAAAACAAGCTTCCTCAAAAGCTTAAGGATCCTGGCAGCTTCACCATCCCTGTGCGAATTGGTAATATTTATGTGGGTTGGGCTCTTTGTGATTTGAGGGCGAGCATAAATCTGATGCCCTTGTCCTTGTTCAAGCAATTGGGTCTGGGAGCTCCAAGACCAACCACTGTGACGTTGTAGCTAGTTGATAGGTCCATAGCATACCCTAAAGGAGTGATTGAATATGTGCTGCTGCAAACTGGGAAATTCATCTTCCCAACGGACTTCATTATCCTAGATTATGAGGCTGATGAACAAGTTCCAGTCATATTGGGATGACCTCTCTTGGCTACTGATGATGCAATTATTAAAGTGAGAGAGGGAAAAATGATTATGAGGGTGGACAGCGAGTAAGTAGTCTTAAATGTCTACAACGCGATCCAACTTCCTCGCCATTATGAGGAGCTTCCTATGATATCTATATTGGAGGTGGATGAGCAACTTCTTGACACGAGTGTATATCTAGACGATTCTCTAGAGAAAGCACTCAAGTTGTTCGATAGCTTGGATATTGATGATGAGGTTGAGGATATGATGCATATCCTAGATGCATCATGTGCTTACATGCATGGGATACACCCCTTTGAGCCCCTAAATAGGCCAATTGGGCCTCCTCCAAAGCCGTCGATTGAAGAAACTCCAAAATTGGAGCTTAAACCCTGCCCCCTCACCTTCAATATGCTTATTTGGGTGGTTATGACACTTTACCTGTTATTATTTCTTTTGACTGGTCTAAATTGCAGGAAGAAAAGCTGTTGAGAATGCTACGTGAGCACAAGCAAGCAATTAGGTGGACGATGTCTGACATTAGAGGCATTAGTCCAGCTTTTTACATGCATAAAATCCTCATGGAGGACAGACACAAGGCAAGTTTAGAGCAACAAAGCCGCCTAAATCCAATCATGAAAGAGGTGGTAAGAAATTAAGTAATTAAGTGGTTTGATGCAAGTATTATATTCCAATCTCTGATAGCAAATGGGTAAGACCCGTCCAATGTGTGCTTGAGAAAGGAGGGATGACTGTACTGGTCAATGAAAATAATGACTTGATTCCCACAAGAACTGTCACTGGATGGAGAATTTGCATAGATTATAGAAAATTGAACAATTCCCCCCGAAAAGACCGCTTTCCCCTCCCATTTATTGACCAAATGCTTGATAGATTAGCTGGCCAGGAATACTACTATTTCCTAGATGGTTATTCGGGGTATAATCAGATTTCTATAGCCCTAAAGGACCAAGAAAAAACTACATTTACGTGTCCCTATGGCACGTATGCGTTTAAGAGAATTCCCTTTGGTCTATGTAATGCACCTGCGACTTTTCAAAGGTGTATGATGGCTATTTTTACTGACATGGTTGAAAGATTTGTAGAAGTGTTCATGGATAATTTTTCTGTGTTTGGATGCTCTTTTGATAATTGCATAATGAACCTTGATAAAGTGCTTTCTAGGTGTGAAGAGACAAACTTGGTACTAAACTAGGAAAAGTGCCATTTCATGGTACGTGAAGGTATAGTCTTGGGGCATAAGGTGTCCAAATATGGGTTGCAGGTAGACAAAGCAAAGGTGTAAGTGATAGAAAAATTGCCCTCACCGACATCCGTCAAAGGCATTCACAGTTTCTTGGGTCATGCAGGTTTTAATCTTCGCTTCATTAAAGATTTTTCAAAAATTTCTTCTCCTTTGTGAAGACTTCTTGAGAAAGATGTGCCCTTCAAGTTTGATGATGCCTGTCTGAAAGCATTTGAGGAGCTGAAGGGAAGGTTGGTGACTGCACCAATTATCATTACCCCAGATTGGGGGCAGCCATTTGAGTTGATGTTCGATGCGAGTGACATAGCAATCAGAGCTGTTTTGGAGCAAAGGTGGAATAAAATCTTTCACTCTATTTATTATGCAAGCAAAACTCTAAATCCAGCCCAGATGAATTACACTGTTACTGAAAAAGAGTTTCTTGCAGTGGTGTAGGCGTTTGACAAGTTCAGATCCTATCTAGTGGGAACCAAAGTCATCGTCTACACAAATCATTTAGCTATCAGATACTTGTTTGAAAATAAAGACGCCAAATCAAGGCTGATTCGTTGGGTCCTCCTCTTGCAAGAATTTGACTAAGAAATCTGAGATAAAAAGGGGACAGAGAATCAAGTGTCCGATCACTTGCCTAGATTAGGAAATCGGAGTTATGTAGCTAAAGGAGGATCGATCAAAGAAACATTTCCTGATGAGCAGTTATTAGCAATCACCTCAAGTGAAGCCCCATGATATGCAAATTATGAGAATTTTATTATAAGCGGGGTGACACCACCAGAATTGACACCCGATAATAGAAGAAGGGTCCTGCATGATGTGAGGTTCTACATGTGGGATGAGACATTCCTATATAGGCAGTGCGCAGATCACTTGGTACTAATGTGTGTCCATAAGGAGGAGATGAATGAATATTGCATGACTGTCATGCTTCGCCATACATAGGTCATCACTTTGGGGATAGAACCACCCCAAAAGTGCTATAATCAGGTTTCTATTGGCTAAAATTGTTTAAGGATTCACATGCCTTTGTTAAAAAGTGTGACAGGTGCCAAAGAACCGGAACAATCATGAAGAAGCACGAGACGCCTTTGCAAAACATTCTGGTAGTGGAGCTTTTTGATGTTTGGGGGATTGATTTCATGGGACCGTTCCCATACTCTAATGGTCACAAGTACATCTTGGTGGCGGTTGACCATGTTTTTAAGTGGGTGGAGGCCATTTCTCTTCCTACTAATGACGCAAAGGTAGTGGTAAAATTTGTAAAGAAGCACATTTTCACACGCTTTGGGACTCCAAGAGTGTTGATAAACGGCGGAGGAACTCAACTTTGCAACAAATTATTGAATAATGTTCTAGTGAAGTATAGAGTTAAGCATAAGGTTTCCACTGCCTATCACCCCCAAACAAGTGGTCAAGTGGAAGTGTAAAACAGAGAGGTGAAGCAAATTCTAGAGAAAACAGTAAGCGGAAATAAAAAGGACTGGGCCGGAAAGTTGGACGACGCATTGTGGGCATATCAAACTGCATACAAGACTCCTATAGGTACTTCTTGATCACGCCCAACTCTAGTCCTAAAAAGGATAAGTGGTCGATGCAAATATAATCCGGTCTATAAGTCCGGAGTCGAATCCCACAGAAAACTAAGGTTTCGCTATAACTGTTCAATATCGCAAAGAAGACAAGCTCGACTAAATTTCTAATTTATAAAGATTAAGATTTTTATATCTAACTAATTAACTAAGAAACTAAAGCAGTAAATTAACAACTAAAGATACTAAAAGTTGGAGATTAAATTTAGGAGGTCTAGAGTTATGATTTCCCCAACTGTCGGAATCCTTCCCGCTATGTTTTCTATAATTTCTCCTATGTATTCTCTATTGGTCGATCGTGAGCACTTTAGGTGCCGTAATCCTCTCTCGAGAAACTACAACAATTTACTAGACATATTCTCTCGAACTACGCTAATTGTCTTTATCTAACCGCTCATTATGACCACATCAATGCTTTGTTCTTTCTAAACCTACCTTTATACCTGTTGTATTGATTTCTCATATACGTTAGGAGTGACGTTGTTCAACAACCACCTAAATATGTATCCTTTCTCAAGCAACACATAATAAATAGGCACAGTTAATCGATGACCATTCAATCAACAACAATAAACACGTACTTGAACAAGTAGAGAAATCCAACGACTCAATTATATAAAAACATAAAAAGAATTTATCCTACAAAAAGTTCCATCAAAACCCTAGATAACAAATTATCTATTCATAATAGTCTGTAAAAATACAATACTAAAAGTCATAACCAACAATGAAAAATAAGAAGAGGAAGGAAAAACTCGTAGAAGAATTCCCCGCCTTGCTCCTATTGTGTCTCTGCCTCCGTAGGTCGAATCTCTGTCTCAAATCTGTCCAATCCCTCAACAATAACGTTCTCCCATGTATATATACCAAGTAGGGTCGGTCCCAAACAATTATACCTTCTCCTACGCGAAAAAGGACAAGTTTCCAGGCCTGGACGCTTGCGGTTGCGGTCTGGGCGCGGCCCGGGCGCGGTCATTTACCAACATTCTATCTCAGTTCGCGTCAGGTCCGTGGTCGCGGTTTTGACCTTGTTTTTAACCCTTTTCCGTTTGTAATTTGAAAAAATGTAAAACATTAAAGTTGTAGCACTTTGAGTTAGCTTTCAACCATATATTATATAGTCCAAATGGAGTGCGGAGCAAAGAGTTATGTCCATTTTACTAGACAGTGCGCAATATGCCTACTCGAGTCTTCGTTTGTTCTTAACTATCAAATTTGACCCCCCGAAAACAATCCCGGCTTAATTCCTTGGGCTTTTACTCAGACTTCAAAGCTCCAAATCACTTGAATTCATTCCATAACATCTACATAGCTCGAAATCACTCCTACAAGGCATAAAACACACAATTAGTGCAAAACACTAGCGATTAAAGCTCAAAATCAATTAAAGTGCAGTAAATTAGAGTGTAATAAGCGACTAAAATATGTAATTATAGCCTATCATCACTTCTCTATATAAGTTAGTTTATGGGAAGGCGTTCCACTTGCCCGTCGATCTTGAACACAAAGCCTATTGGGCAATTAAAAAACTGAATAAGGATATGGACTTAGCTGGTGAGAAGAGGTTGATGCAACTCAATGAGCTTGATGAGTTTCGACTGCACGCATATGAAAATGCCAAATTGTATAAAGAAAAGATGAAGAGGTGGCATGACAAGCACATCCAACATCGAGAGTTTGAGCCAGGTCAAGAAGTTCTCTTGTTCACTTCGAGGTTGATGCTTTTCTCCGGAAATATTAAGTCTCGTTGGGCAGGTCCTTTCATTCTGGTAAGTGTGAGGCCTCATGGAGCAGTATAACTGCGTGATACAAGCTCAAGTGGTACCTTCTTGGTAAACAACCAGGGAATAAAACATTATTGGGGTGTTGATATTGCACGCAACAAGACCTCGGTGGACTTGGCCGATGCTTAAACACGTGTTGAGTCGTGCCGCGATATTAAATCAGGCACTCGTTGGGAGGCAACCCAATTTTACTACATTCGTAGCTTAGTTTTTTGTTTTCTTCTAGTTAGAGTAGACTAATTTTTTGTTTTCTTTGTAGTTGCAAAAATCTTAGGTGAGAATGGTGTGGGTGTGTGTAATTTATGTGTTAAGTGCTCGGGTAGTCGACATTTTATCACAAAAAAAAAGAAAAAGAATTACGAACGAGCGCCCAAGCCAGCGCCCCACGCTGCCTGGGGTACTCTTTCCAGAACGTTGAAGAACCCCAACGCCAGCCCCATCGTGGGGCTCTGGGCTGGGGGTCAAGTAAATATGTATATATATATATATATATATATATATATATAGACACACACACACACACACACACGCTGCCTGGGGCACTCTTTCCAGAACGTTGAAGATCCCCAACGCCAGCCCCAACGTGGGGCGCTGGGCTGGGGGTTAGGTAAATATGTATATATATACACGTTTCTGTATTTAAGTAAATTACCCAACCCAAATAACCCAACCCAATTACCCATATACACACACAACCAAACCGATACCCATCCCCCACCTAAATTAAAATAACTAAAACCCTAAACCCCTCTTTCTCACAAAACAAAAATCTACATCGTCTCTCTCTTCAGCTTCCTCGTTACTTTGGTTTCTATCAAGTTTTCAAATTCATAAATCTTTCTTGCTCACTTCCATCTCAAGACTCAAAGGTATGTTCTTCTATGTATCTCTTTTCTTGTATTTTGAAATTTCTTAGGGTAATTTTAGTCTTCTTTCTCTAACAATCCCAATACCCTAGGTCTCTTAAGCATGCTTTGTTGTTATGGTGGGTGGTCTTATTATGCACGAAATTGGGTGCAAAAATTGGTTATGGAGGTGTGTTTGAAGTAGTAAACTATAATTCCCTCTACTTCATGTAAATTTGGGAGGGCAACCTTGCTCCACCATTGTTGAAATAAAAGAAGCAAAATTTATGTCCACAAGGTGTTTTCTAAAATACCTAAGAGAGTTAATTGAACACCGGTGAAGTCTGAGTAGCCGAGTACAGTTGTATATGAGGTTGGGCGAAGTGTGAGGATTTTTGGGGTATTGTATCTTGTTGTAAACTCTTGTAAGTAGTAGTTAGTGTACTATAGTAGTGTAGTAATGTAAACTTTAGCTTTTCTATGCTTGTACCATAGTTAAGTTACGTCCATGTTAGACTACTTGAATTGTATGGCATAGGGAAGTCTGAGTATCTATAGCCTTGTGATGACACATTGGTGCATGTTGAACCAATATTGTGATTCAATTATATATAGACTTCGGTTTTGAATGTGGGGTCATCTTGCCTCTCACGATGACCTTAGACGAAATTTCTTGATTCATTCTCATCTTTGTGTTTATCATGTGTAGGTTTCTATGACTCGTGATGGTTCCGCGAAAGGAAAAGGGGTGGGGAAGTCCTCCACTAATGATGCCCCTCCAAAGAAACGCAAGAAAGGCACGAGTTCTTCCCGGCAAGCTAAGGGAAAGAAAGCTGCTAGCGGGTCGACGAGGCTATCAAGGCCTCAGGTGGAACTAGTTCGAGATGATGCCATCAAATGACATGATACTTTTGTTTCATATGAGTGATATTTATCCGAAATGAGGATTAATGTAAAGTCCTTAGAACCGAACTTCCCAGATGTACTTTCCAGCTTGGTATAAAAGAAGATGGATAAGATCCTCAAATGTCCGGGCCCTGCAAATCTGAGCATGGTAAGAGAGTTATATGCCAACTGGAACGAAGGCCTAGACAAGTCATGGGTAAGAGGAAAGGAAATTCCAATGGATAGGCAAGCCTTGTGTCGCTTCTTGGGGAGTTCATAGCCCTAATCAACGGAGGCTACAAAAGTTCGTCAAAAGTCCACGCTACCAGGCAATACATCACTCACTTTTTGGCGTTGATTCTAATGTGAAGTGGACACATACTAAGGGAAACGTTCACTTTGAGATGCCCCGGTTTGACTTCAACAAGATGGCCAAGGTCTGGAAAAAATCTGTGCATGATAGATTAATGCTCGTTGAGCATAAAAACAAGTGCACTCGAGCTCGAGTGTGCGTGATCTACTTTCTGATGACCAGGCGACCCCTAAATGTGGGTTAGCTCATGCTTGGGGAAATGTGCCGCACCCATTTTGGAGGGAGGATCAAAAGGTTTTTTTGGAAACATCCTGTCGCAATACATGTTATGTTGTGGGGTACCGGAGTAACATAGCTATGATGAGGTAGTGGAGGCACCCACAACATTGTTAGACATCACATCCCTGATAGAGTCCACATCAAAGCTCACCCAGGCTGCTAGGAATGACAGGGACAAAAATTTCAACATGTATCTTTACAATTCTCTCAATGTTATAATGAGCATGCTAGGGGTGTCAGATGAGGAATACATGCACTTGTGAAATGATCTCTCCAGTTCTTTCAAGGAGATGTTGGGAATAGCACCAGGCAGTCCCATTCATCCGTTTGAGGACGAAAACACTCACAAGGGATCAGATGATGAGGATGTGGATGATGATGAAGTTACGGGGCCAATGGATTTGGTACCCTTAGTGATGATGATGAACCAATAGCCGAACCTGGTGGCATCCTAAGGAGGCAGACTTCGACTAGTACTGAGTTCTTTCTTTCCACCTTACTCTGTTCTGAATTTATGCATCAGAGACTATGAATTGTTTAAGTGTGGGGTAGGGGAATACTCCTTGAATTGTAATTGTATAAAATTCTTTTAGTGTTTTTGTTTTGTTTTCTTATTACCTTTATCTTAATTTAAGATAACATAGTCTAATTAGATAGATTATGTAAAAAAAAATCAGAAAAAGCTCAGACTTTTCCCGATGATGGATATGTTGGGCAATTTTCTTAAGGGAGTAAAGTCCGATTAATACCAAAAATATTATATTTTGTTTTTTTAGGATAGTTAGGCCGTATCCCTTGGTTTTTCTTTGGAAGCCAGTTCTTTTCCAAGGGTGTAGCTCGAACTGGGTGTTTTTTTTAGAAGTAGGATAAAGGGAGAAAACTGAGGTGCCCTGAGGTACCTGTTGACATGTTTGGTGTTGATAAGTTAAGTTATGGCATGCGCTCTATATTCATGTACATATTATTTGAATTGTAATTCCCAAGTAAAGTAAGTAGCCTACTCTTTGACGCCTTTCTCTCAGTTGATTGACTTGTGTGCCACCTAGTGCATTGTTGCTTAAAAATTCTCAACTTGCTATACTTGCTTGACTTGAGAGTCGTACATGACTGTCTTGAGTGAGTCAAGTTCCATGTGTGTGTAAGGATTACTGATATTCTGTGTTGGCCCAAGTAAAGGTTAGTTTTGAAGACTCACAAAGGAACTCAGGCATGAACCAGGTCCATCCCTTGTGTGCATAGAAACGGGCAGATTCGAGCATGTGGGATGCACGTGAAGGAGATAAGCTTAAACTGGTGTATTTGATATCTCCTGATAGAAAAGGTTGCATAATTGATAAAGAGAAGGACTCCTTAATCAAAGAGAACACAATCCAATATAGGGAAGGAGTTAGAAGTTTAAATCAACTACAACTCTTCCACCAAGGAAGAGTAGCATTAGAACTCTAGTTATTTCTTCATCTACTAACTCTATAAATTGCAGGATGTTCTCATTTTATAGGTGCTGCACAAACGCAGAAGTTAAACGTGAATTGAGAGCAAAATAGCAAGGCAATTTTGCAAGCCGTTCGTGTGTGATTCAAGTGTGCAAAGCTGAAGCTACATGAACCAGATAGAAAAATCAGCTCCAAGTGTCTGTCTTTTATTCTAGTTCAATTGTAGTAGGTGTTTTCATATTGTACCTTTCAGCTTTATCTAGAGGCAATTGTAATAGGTACTTAGAGTTTTCAAGTTAGAGTTAACTTGAAGTTGTCGCAACAGTTAGAGGTTGTGTGCTACAACGGGATTAGAGTTAATCTTAGGTTTACAAAAGAGTTTTTGTAAATGCAGTTTTTGGCTCAGTGACTTTAGTGGAGAGTTTGGGAAAATCCTACTGGAAAGTAAGTCGTGTTTTTTCACCTTTTGAGCCAGATGTTTTCAACGTAAAATACTTGTGTTCTTTACTTTCTGTATTTATTATTCCACAACAGTAATAGTTGGAACACATAGAAGATCCAGGTCCTATAATTGTGCAAGCAAAAAATTTGAAACCACACAAATCACCCCCTTTCTTGTGTGGTATTGAAGTATAAAACATCAATTGGTATCAGCGCGGGTTATACTTGAAGAGGCTAACACCTTAGGGAAAGATCAAGATGAGTGCACTACTTGAAAAGTGTAAAGAGCAATCCACCACTAGGACACCACTATTCAATGATCACTATTATTCTTTGTGGAAGGAGAGGAGAAGAGATACTTGCAGATGACTGATGGATGCTTCAAATGTGGTAAAAAGAACCACATGATCAAGAAGTGTCCTATGTGGAAAGTCAAGTGGAAAAAGGAGAAATCTGAAAGAAGGAACAGAAAGAAGGAACATGTTCATGACAAGAAGAACTACAACAAAAGGAAAATCAAGAAGATGGATGTACCCAAGAAGGAAAGGAGCTTGGCACTCAGAATCACTGAAAGATCTGATCTAGAAGAAGATTAAATGGCTATGATCACAAAGGGCTTCAAGAAGTACCTAATGAGAGGAAAGGGTCCTTCAAGAAGTGGAAGCTACAAAAAACCAAGGGTTCCTGAAAAACAAACCAATGAGAGATGTTACAAGTGTGGCAAGACTAATTACCACATCAAAAACTGCCCTCAATGGGAAATTGAATGGAAGAAGGAAAGAGCTGAACGAAGGAACATGAAGAAGGAACAAGTTCAATCCAAGAAGAACAAAGGATCAATAAAGGCTATGGTTGCTTCCTGGGGAGAAAGCTCAGATGAAGATTCAGAGGATGAAGATCCGATGAGAAATCTGAGGTAAGTATAATTCATCTCAAAGAAAAGATTAAATTTTTATCTAAAGAAAGGCTATCTGAGTTACTCCTGGATTTCATTGAAGAATCTGATGATCTAAACAATGAAAAGAAACAACTGTCTAAGGAGTGTGTGATTTTGAAAGCTAAGTGCAAAAATCTGGAACTTAAGGCTAGTGAAAGTACGAAAAATGTACTGAGTATGTAAGGCATGAAAATCAGTACGTAAATGACATAGGTGAAACATGGAATAAAGAAATCCATCTGTAAATCTGAATAACTTTGTAAATTTTGAAATATATATAATGTCATGCACATGCGTATAAATGTCGTGTCATGCATAGGTATGGGTGTACATAATATCATCAAGCCACTGAGAGCATGTCATCATATTGTATCGTCCACTGTGGGAAACATCATCAACATATACCAACTGTTCAGGTGGTGGTGCGTATATAATGCCGTAACCTTTTCCCATATCCCATATACATATATTTACATATATACGCGTAATAACGCCATCTGGTCATGGGTCAATTCACATGTATAAATGAGTGAAATGCATGAAAAATACGTAATAATCTCAATATTCCTTCCGGATAAACTTTTTCAAATACGTATTATTCTGAGACCCATGAACAGAAGATAATAATAATTCACATGGGGAATCAAGAATATAGACACCCCTAGTATTTCTATGAATAGAGTAATTTATGGAAACTATGCATTTGCTCGTTTCTTCTGTATAATTTGGACCATGTCAAAATAAAGAAGGGATGTCCTTAGCATACCTAGATTAAGGAAAACTCCGTATAATATTCTTGAAGATTGCACCGTACTCTTTTGTAACCGTAAAATTTTTGATGGAATTACGCTGAATTATTTTGAACGAAAATAAGCTTCTGCTTCCTTGAATTCTTTTGAACGAAATGAGCTTCTGCTCCTTATTTATTTTCAAGAAAATATGATATATCAACAATGTCCCATAAACGTTCTGATCCTAATGAGATAAGACTTTATGATCAAGTCTTATTTTGGTTAAAATTTAATTTAACCTTAGGTATCCACATGGCATAAATGACTAAGAGTCGTTCTTAGTCATTGTGGATTTGTGCCACATTTTTGGGAGTGTATATTTTTAAATTTTTATCCACTTATTAGTAACCGGGTAATGTCCCGTTACCCAGTAAATTAATCAATTACCCGCGTAATTTAAAATTGTCACAAGTTACTTAAAATTCTACTTATTTTTAATATACTTTATATATACTTTATACATTAAACTACCGTGGTCATATGGTAACTTTCATGGTACTAGTTCATAATCATCAGGTATTATCGTTCGACCCGTATTTTATCCCAAATTGGCCACTTTCAACGAAACTCGTTTTCTTTAATTTGTGTACCCTTTATCCTTCATGACACTTATTTCTCGCTTGTTATAAATTGCATAAATACGTTAAACTCAAGATAATATCATCCCCGAGTCAATGTCAATTAACTGAAGACAAAACTTTTAACGTACGAAAATGCGGGATGTAACATCCCTCCCCCTTAGAAACATTCATCCTCGAATGTTCAACTCCCCTTGATCTATATAATTTTGGCAGGGTCTCCTTTGTAACAACACTACTACTAACTCTCCCTGTAGAAGCTTAATAATCTAACGCCACACAGGACCACAATTATCAATAATGACAATGGCCTCACACGACCATCGATAATAACCAACACAAGAATTTATACATGTACCTTATGGTTATGACGTCTCAGTCGAACCCTTATCAGGAGGAGGAAATAAGTAGGGATATCTAGAATTCATGTCTTCCTCGGCCTCCCAAGTCATTTCTTCCACATAATTGTTGCTCCAAAGTACTTTCACGGAGGCTACCTCCTTATTCCGTAGCTTGCAGATTTGTCGGTCTAAGATGGTAACTGGAATTTCCTCGTATGACAAGTCCTCTGTAATGTGTACATCTTCCGTAGGTACCACTCGATAGGATCGCCAATGCACTTTCGTAACATAGATACATGAAAAACCGGATGGACAGACTCTAATTCCGAGGGCAATTGTAACTCATAAGCTACTTGGCCCACTCTCCAAATGATCCTATAAGGCCCAATATACCGTGGGATAAGTTTGCCTTTCTTGCGAAACCTCATCGCACCCTTCATAGGTGACACCTTTAAGAATACCCAATCATCAACCCCGAACTCTAAATCTTGTCGCTGCACGTTAAAATATGACTTCTGTCGACTCTGAGCTGTCAATAGTCGATCCCGAATCAACTTTACTTTTTCTATGGCTTGCTGAACTAGGTCTGGCCCATGTAATCCAGATTCTCCAACATCAAACCACCCTATAGGTGACCTACACTTCCGTCCGTAGAGAGTTTCATATGGAGCCATCTGAATACTGGAATGGTAGCTATTATTATTTGCGAACTCAATAAGCGGCAGATGATCATCCAAGCTACCTTTAAAGTCTATCACACAAGCTAGTAACATATCCTTAATTTTCTGAATAGTACGCTTAGTTTGTCCGTCTATCTGAGGATTAAATGCTGTACTAAGACTTACTTGAGTCCCCAATCCTTTTTGGAAGGACCTCCAGAAGTTAGCTGTGAATTGAGCTCCTCTATCCGAGATACTAGATACAGGGACACCATGCAGTCGTACTATGTCCTTAATATAAGGCCTTGCATAATCCTCTGAGGAATATGTAGTTCTAACGGGCAAAAAATGGGCTGACTTTGTAAGCCTATCAACAACCACCCATATCAAATCGAACTTACGCTAGGTACGAGGTAAGCCTAAGATGAAATCCATATTGATTACTTCCCATTTCCAAGTTGGAATCTCCATAGCCTGCAATAACCCACCGGGTTTCTGATGCTCAATCTTAACCTGCTGGCAGTTAGGACACTGAGCAACAAAATCCACTATATCCTTTTTCATTCCGTCCCACCAATACACTTCCCTGATATCATGATACATATTTTTCACCCCTGGATGGACAAAATATCGAGAATAGTGAGTTTTTCCCATAACATGCCGACGCAACCCTGTAATATTAGGGACACATAATCGTCCTCGATATTTGAGGACCCCATTTTCTGTAATTTCAAATGGTGTCTTCTCCTTCTGAGGGGTGGTATCCCTATAATGATCTAACACAGGATCCTCATATTGGCGTTCTTGTAATTCAGTTACTAAAGAGGATGTTGCCGTATCCTGAATAGTAATTCCCATATCACCTGAGTCCAGTAACCGAACTCCAAGACTAGATAGCTGATGAACCTCATGGGCTATTCCCCTCTTTTCCGGCTGTAAGTATAACAGGCTACCCATTGATCTACGACTTCCCTGGATAGTCCTTAATTAGCGCTAACCATATCCTTTGACGTAAATTTAATTCCTTTTGCTTGAAGATATACTGGAGGCTCTTATGATCCATATAGATGTCAACATGAATGCCATACAAGTAGTGCCTCCACATCTTTAGTTCATGAATCACTGCGGCTAACTCTAAATCGTGGGTCAGGTAGTTCTTCTCGTGGTTTTTAGTTGTCTAGAAGCATAAGCTATAACCTTACCATGCTGTATCAGCACACAACCCAATCCAACGCCTGAAGCATCACAATATATCACATAACCATCGGTTCCTTCTGGGAGCGTTAGAACCAGTGCTGAAGTTAATCTGTCCTTTAAGGCCTAGAAACTTTGTTCGCAAGCGCCAGCCCATTGAAACTTTGCTCCCTTCTGAGTTAACTTTGTTAAAGGTGCCGAAAGGGAAGAAAATCCTTCCACAAATCTCCTGTAATAACCTGCCAAATTGAAAAGCTACAAACTTTCGTCGGTGTTGCGGGTCTAGGCCAAGTCTTTACTGCCTCAATCTTTTATGTATCCACCCGGATGCCTTCACCCGAAATGATATGCCCAAGGAAAGCTACCGAATTCAACCAGAATTCACATTTAGAGAATTTTGCATACAACTTCCCTTTTTGTAGAGTTCTGAGCACAGTACGCAAATGATCTGCATGTTCAGCCTTTGAACGAGAACACACCATATCGTCGATAAATTCAATTACGAACATATCTAAAACGAGCCTGACCAACAATTCATCAAATCCATTAATATTGCTGAGGCTTTGGTCAAACCGAACGACATAACACGAAACTCAAAATGCCCATATTTGGTCCTGAATGTTGTCTTCGGAATATATTCCTCCTTAACCCTTACTTGATGGTACCCGTACCTCAAGTCTATTTTTGAAAAACACTTGGCACCTTGCAACTGATCAAATAAATCGTCAATCCTCGGGAGCGGGTACTTATTTTTGACCGTCACCTTATTCAACTGTCTATAATAAATACACATCCGTAAGGAACCATCTTTCCTTCTCACAAATAAAACAGGTTCCCCCCATGGTGATGTGCTAGGTATGATAAAGCCTTTTTCAAGCAAGTCCTTTAGTTGTTCCTTTAACTCTTTCAGCTCCGCGGGGGCCATTCTATAGGTAGGAATGGATATTTGATGAGTATCTGGTAGTAGGTCAATGGAAAAATCAATTTTTCGCTCTGGAGGAAGACTCGGAAGTTCATTAGGAAAAACATCGGGAAACTCATTAACCACTGGGATGGACTGAATGGTTGGTGACTCCACTTCCACATCCTGAACCCGAACTAAGTGATAAATACAGCCCTTTATGATCATCTTCCTTGCCTTGAGATAGGAAATGAATCTACCTCTCGGCGATGCCGTATTACCTTTCCACTCCAAAACAGGCTCCCCTGGAAATTGAAATTGGACTATCTTTGATCTACAATCAACGTTGGTATGACAAGAAGCAAATCAATCCATACCTATTATAACATCATATTTTACGATATCTAACTCGATTAAGTCTGCTACGGTAGATCAACCATGAACTACTATTATACAACCCCTATATACTTGCTTAGCTATCACCGAGTCCCCAACATGTGTAGACACCTCAAAAGGTTTAACCAATTCAGGTTTTATTTTAAACTTACTAGCAACCAACAACTGGGTCAATCAGTGCATATACATCATATGAGGAGATTGATAATATACCTGTAACAACATCAGGCGATGACTCATGTCGTCCTGCCAAGGAATAAATGCGGTTCTGAGGACTGCTTGAGCTAGATGATCCACCTCTGCCTCTACCACGACTCATTGGTACTTCTGGACCTTGCCCGAGGGGTGTACTGATGATGACGAACCATCTACAGATCCCGCTGGTTGAGCTACGCTTGCATCACCTCTCATCGGAAAATCCCTCATAATGTGGCTCGGATAACCACAAGTATAACAAACACCTAATCCCGTACGACACTTCCCGGTATGTTGCTTACCACATTGAGTACATCTTGGCAAGGGTGGCCTCATCTGACTTGACTCACCCATATACTGAGAACCTATGGCCCTGAAATTCTGACAAGACCCTGATCAAATCTCTTATTGCCAAACTGAGAGGATGCGCTAGCTGAGGGCTGGGCTGGATACCTCGGGTATTGTTGCCTCTGACCACCTCGAAACTCACTAGAAGGCCCCGAAAACCTTGCTCTCTTATTCTTGTCCCTATCATGCTCACAATCGGCCCTCTGCTTCTGTTTACGCTCCTCTAAACCCTGAGCATATGCCTGAATAATAAATATCCATGTCCGGTTGAAGTGAGACCGACATACAATCGTTAAGAAAGTCCGGCTCTAATCCCATCACGAACCGGTGAACCCGATCCTCCATCTTAAATACAATAGTGGGAGCATACCTAGCTAATGAATCAAACTGAAGACTGTACTCCCGAACACTCATGTTACCCTGCCGAAGGGTCAAGAACCTATCGACTCTGGCCCGTCTAATCTCTAGTGGTAGATAATGACGAAGAAAAGCTTCTGTAAACTCTTGCCATACTGCTGGAGGGGCATCCTTACGTCTGGACAATTCCCAAGACTCGTACCAATTAACTACAACATCTCAGAGTCTATATGAGGCTAGCTCAACTGAATCAGTCGCAGTGGCCTTCATTACCCTTAACGTCCTCTGCACTCTATCAATAAATACCTGAGGGTCCTCGTTTGGATCTTCCCCTGTGAATACCGGAGGGTCTAAATTAATAAAGTTACGAACCCTCGCACTGATAGACCTATCTGCATGACCAATACCTACTTCCTGACGCCGAGCATGCGCTGCTACTAATCGGGTTAATAACTGAATAACATCTCTCATTCCTGACCCGGTGCATCCGGCTGAGGAGATGGACGTACAGGGGCAAGCGCTGGAGCTGGTGCCCCTCGAAACTCTTCTAAAAAGGCGGGGTATATGAAGTCTGAGATGGAATCTCACTATGAGACTCTCCCCGAGCCCTAGTAACTCGGCGCTCGACTAGTAGTCTCACCAGCCACAGACTTTCCTTTCTGGGCGGCTGTAGTCTTTGCAGGCATCGCTGAAAATATAGCATATCGTTAGGAACATGAATTCTTATATCGCACGATCTAAAACAAAAATAGAGGATGACATCCTATATCTCCTGTAGCCTCCTGTTTATAAGTGTGTTGCACAAAACACCCATAAACAAGACTCTACTAGACACGGTCTATAGACAACCCTAGGACAGAACTTCTCTGATACCACTTTTGTCACGACCCTAACCGATGGGCCACGACGGGTGCCCGAGTCCTACCTGTCAAACACCCCTAAGCTTGCGTCCAAGATATAAACCGGATTAATGTCTGCTGAATTACGTGAATAATGTACATGAAGGAAATCTGCCCAAAAGGAATACATACATAGACGTGCAACATACGTAGGGAGAGGCGACAAGGCTGCTATAGACAACTATATACCTCAAAACTGAAAGCCGGCAAAGTCGCATACCATCCAACAAGACATACTGTCTACAGACCTTTGTACAAAGACGGTACTGAGACACATCATACCCACACATATATATATATATATATATATATATATATATACAAATATAGCGTACAAAAATCAAAAGCAGCTCCAGATCAAGTGGAGCACGCTAACTCTCGCTGATCAAGGATCCTAAGAAGGGGGGTTGTCAGCTTGCCTACCTGCACCTGCGGGTATGAAACACATGCCCCATAAAATAGGGCGTCAGTACGAAAAATGTATTGAGTATGTAAGGCATGAAAATCAGTACGTAAATGACATAGGTGAAACATGGAATAAAGAAATCCATCTGTAAATCTGAATAACTTTGTAAATTTTGAAATATATATAATATCATGCACGTGCGTATAAATGTCGTGTCATGCATAGGTATGGGTGTACATAATATCATCAAGCCACTGAGGGCATCCCATCATATCGTATCGTCCACTGTAGGCAACATCATCAACATATACCAACTGATCCGGTGGTGGTGCGTATATAACGCCGTAACCTTTTCCCATATCCCATGTACATATATTTACATATATACACATATATAATTCCATTTGCTCATGGGTCAATGCACATGTATAAATGAGTGAAATGCATGAAAAATACGTAATAATCTCAATATTCCTTCCGGATAAACTTTTTCAAATACGTATTATTCTGAGACCCATAAACATAAGATAATAATAATTAATATAGGGAATCAAGAATATAGACACCCCTATTATTTCTATGAATAGAATAATTTATGAAAACTGTGCGTTTGCTCATTTCTTCTGTATAATTTGGACCATGCCAAAAGAAAGAAGAAATGGCCTTAACATACCTGGAGTAAGAAAAATTCTGTATAATATTCTTAAAGATTGCACTCTTTTGTAACTGCAAAATTTTTGATGGAATTATGCTGAAGTATTTAGAACGAAAATAAACTTCTGTTTCCTTGAATTCTTTTGAACAAAATGAGCTTCTGATCCTTACATAATTTGAAGAAAGGATGATATATCAACAATGTCCCATAAATGTTCTGATCCTAATGAGATAAGACTTTATGATCAAGTCTTATTTTGGTTAAAATTTAATTTAACCTTAGGTAGCCCCATGGCATAAATGACTAAGAGTCATTCTTAGTCATTGTGGCTTTGTGCCACATTTTTGGGAGTGTATATTTTTGAATTTTTTTCCACCTATTACTTAACCGGGTAATGTCCCGTTACCCGGTAATTAACCAATCACCCGCGTAATTTAAAATTGTCACAATCTACTTAAAATTCTACTTATTTTTAATATACTTTATATATACTTTATACATTATACTACCGTGGCCATATGGTACCTTGCATGGTACTAGTTCATAATCATCGGTTATTATCGTTCGACCCGTATTTTATCCCAAATTGGTCACTTTCAACGAAACTCGTTTTGTTTAATTTGTGTACCCTTTATCCTTCATGACACTTATTTCTCGCTTGTTATAAATAGTGTAAATAGGTTAACCTCAAGATAAGCTCATCCCTGAGTCTATTTCAATTAACTTAAAACGAAACTTTTAACGTACGAAAATGCGAGATGTAACATACGGGACCCCTGCACCTAAGTGGGATCTCAAATGCAAGTAACTCACACTTCCGGAGAACATAATATGCACACACTGTGGTAAGACTGGTCACTATAAAAGTGAATATAATGCCAAAAAAGGCTAGTCAAAAGAATAAAATATTTGTTCAAGGAAAAAGTAGGCTACCAGGATGGGCCAAAAAGAATTTGATTCACCCTTTTGCCTATAGAAAGGGACCCAAACTAGTTTGGGTTCCTAAGACTAACCCCTAATTTTATTTTGCGGGTCCAAGTGAAGGGGAGCAGCCAAATATGATACACGAATAATGGCTGCTCAAAGCATCTGACAGGTAGAAAGAAGCAGTTCCTTTCACTTGAGGACCTCAAAGGAGGTAATGTCTCCTTTGGAAATGGGAAGAAAGGTGATATCATTGGGGTTGAAAAGGTAGGTAAGCCTGATTCTCACTCTATTGAAAATGTCTACTTGATATATGGCCTAAAATATGGCCTAATCATTGTATCCCAATTATGTGATAGAGGTAACTTGGTAGCATTCACCACTACCAAATCTTTTGTAATAAATCTTACCACTGACAAGATTGTTTTGTAGGGAAAAGAGTAAGCAATATTTACTGTGTAGATCTGTCCAAAACTTTCAGAAAATGAACTTACTTGCTTAAGTGTGTTGGATAATGATCCCTCCTTTGGCACAAAAGAATTGGACATGCCAATCTAAGTTAACTCAACAAACTAGTCTCCAAGGACTTGGTAATAGGACTGCCTAATATTAAGTTCAGGGAAGACAAAGTTTGTGAGGCTTGTTCAAGGGGGAAGCAGGTAAGACCCTCTTTCAAAAGCAAGAAAATGGTAAGTACCACCAGAACGATGGAACTGGTCCATATGGATCTTTATGGACAAATGAGAACTCTAAGCAGAGGTGGTAAAAGATATGTTATGGTGCTTGTTGACGATTACTCTAGGTTTACTTGGACACTGTTTCTGACATCTAAAAATGAAGCATTCGACATATTCACTTCCTTTGTTAGAAAAACTCAAAAACAACTAGGTAATCAACATGCATCAATTAGGTCTGATCATGGTACTGAATTTGAAAAGGCTAAATTTGCTGAATTTTGTGATGTGCATGGCATATATCATAACTTTTCTGCACCTAGCACTCCACAACAAAATGGTGTAGTTGAAACAAAGAATAGGACATCGGAAGAAATGTCTAGGACTATGCTTCTTTCTAGTAAACTGCCTCATAGTTTCTGGGCAGAAGTTGTGAACACTGCATGTTACATCATAAATAGGTGCATGACCAGACCTTTTATTGAGAAGACTCCCTATGAGTTACTTAAAGGGAGAGAGCCAAATATATCCATCTTAGGGCATTGGGATGCAAGTGCTTTGGGCACAATAATGGAAAAGAGTCCCTAGGTAGGTATGATCCCAGAAGTGATGAGTGAGTATTCTTGGGATATTCTTCACATAGTAAAGCTTATAATATTTATAACAAAAGAATTATGTGTGTATAAGAAAGTGTACATGTAGTTTTTGATGAAACTAACATTCTTTCTGAGAGACAGGAACATGAAGATGAAGCAATTGGGCTGGTAAGAAATTTAAATGAAATCACAGCCCAGACTGAAGCTGCACCAGAAGAAGGAACAAGTGATGGAACAGGTTCTTCTACTCAGGGCAATCTGACAAGGGGGTACTGAACAAGAAGGAACTGAATCTCAAACCTCGATGGAACCTGTCCATAAACTTGTTCTATAACAACAAAGCATTGAAGGAACATCATGGAGTAACCAGTTGGTTGTGAAACCTTACAGATATCAAAGTTCTCACCCTAATGAGAATATTATCACCGATCCAACCTCTGGAATCAAAACCAGATTTTCTTTAAAGAATCTTTGTGCTTTTGATGCTTTCTTATCTCTTATTGAGCCTAAAAATGTTGTTGAGGCTTTGCAGGATGCAGACTGGGTAAATGCAATGCAAGATGAACTCAACCAATTTGAAAGGAGTCAAGTTTGGCATCTGGTACCAAGACCCAAGGACATATCAGTAATTGGCACAAAATGGGTCTTCAGAAACAAAAGCCTTAAGTATAGATCACTTTGAGAGGAACATGTTGGAATTAGGGATGATTAATATCACCTAAAAGGACCAGTTCAAAGTTAAACGAAAAAAAAATTATTTGAATTTTTTTTTTATTGGTTTGAAAGTCTGTAAATTTTGTATATAATTAGATTAAATCTTGCTCAGTATCATACTTTCAACAGTATACTCCTGTGCCATGTGCTAAAATGAATCATTAATATCTAATGATATTTTCTCTGTTTTGGCAAATTTAGACTTACACAAGAGAATTTTCAGTGAAGAACCTGGTTCATCCAGATAAATAGGTATGTTTTCTACACTCTGCATAATTTGAGATAATTATATTTGGATCATGAGCAGAGTCCTACCTAATTCCAAACTCATTTTGGACTTATCCGTTACAAGTGAACCAGTTTTGTTCAAAAGAGTCTCAACCGAATTGAAGTACCTAGATTCTAGGGATACACTCCAACGTCTCTTCAAAACTGAATTTCAGTTTGATTAGACTTCTAAGAGTCTGAAAAGTTGTAGTTACCCCATCAATAATTCCTCTGTATATTGATCAGCTTTAGTGTATTCCTTACTTTATCTCTCTCAAGCCGTCAAAACTCTCATTCTTCTTCCATCTTCCAAACACAATCTAATTCTCTTCTCTTTCATACCCTAGCCCAGATAGGTCGAACACCTCTGGAAATCCTTCATCACCACCATAGGAAACCACTTCCACACCTTCTACCTCTCCTTCAACCACACCAATCTCTAAGAAAAGTAGAGTAAAGATGATGGCTCATAAGATTGTCGCTAAAGGAGAACAAATCAAGAAAATAAACAAGCAATTGAAAGCAGGTAGGGAAGAAGAATCCCAGAATTCTGAATATTCACTTAAGTCTGCTACTAAGGGGGAAGAAAGTAGGTATTCCGAAACTGAACAGGTATCTTCTGGTTCTAAAGTTACTCCTGAGATAATTTCTGAAGTTGCTGCAAATTTGGAGAATAGATTTGTATTGGTAGGATCTATAGCAGGTGTTGAGACTACAAAATCTGGAGAAGTTGGTGGTAAAAATAAAAAGGGAAAAGAAAAAGAGAGCAAGGGTGCTAGGAGTACTGTGAGGGGAAAGGGTACAAGAGTGGCTGATTCTTCACCCACTTCTGTTGGTCTAACAAAAGAAACTGGGGAAATGGTTGTTTGGGGAGAGGAATTTACTAAAAGAGAGTGTGGGAAAAACAGGGGGAAGTAGATCTGGCGAAGCTGCTGAGGGGTTGGTTCAACTTGGGAAAAATATAGATGAACTTGTTCCATCTGAACATGAAACCCTCGCGGACCTACTGATAGGGTTATAAATGGCACCAAAACTCATGTCATTCCCTATGGATTAATTATCACAAAACTTGCACATTTCAAGGTACCTATGAAGAAGTGGGAGATTAGTACAAGCAAGGATCATTTTGGGGTTAATACTCTGCTTGCTTGCGATTATGAAGTCAATGCCACTCCTAAAGAACCTGGTTCATCCAAGAAGATACCAGTGAATAACAAGTTTAGAGCCTTGGTGCTAGAAAGTGAGGCTAATGATGTGATTGAGAGGCTGAAGAAGAGGTTGGCAGAGGTGGAAACTGAGAGAGATGCTCTCAAAACTGAGCTGGCAAGAGAAAAGGAGAAGAATGATGGCATTCTTCAAGATATGTTGAAACTCCTCCAAGCCAAAAACCAAGCACCTGGACCTTCCCAGCCTCCTAGCGTAGTGTAGATTAACCAGTGACCCAGTTCGGGACTTTTTGTTTCTTTGCTCATGTTTCCAGTATTTTTATTTCTTCTTATGCTTTGTGGTAGAGTCTTATCAATCATCAATGAAATTCACTGTATTTTTCTCTAATTGTTTGTCTATATTTCTTTGATGGTTAAAATTCTTAGCTTGATCTATGATAATTAATCCATGATTGCATTTGATGTAGCCCCAGTGGCCATGAGCAAGCTTTAAAATCTGGTTATCTCACATTTTTATGCAACTTTTTGATGATGCCAAAAAGGGGAAAATAATTAGGTTGTGCTTTAAACAAGTGTTGTTTAGATTTGAACAAGTGATGTTTATAATCTAATGTATCTGGTCCTTGATGATAAGTGATAAAAAGGAAAAAATGTTTCTAATATTGGGTTGGTGTTGAGCTGAGTTGAAACAGGGCCTAAGCTTATGAAAAGCACAGAGTTTGTCATCATCAAAAAGGAGGAATTTGTTGGCCCAAGTAAAGGTTAGTTTTGAAGACTGACAAAGGAACTCAGGCATGAACCAGGTCCATCCCTCCAGGTCCATCCCTTGTGTGCATAGAAACAGGAAGATTCGAGCATGTGGGATGCACGTGAAGGAGATAAGCTTAAATTGGTGTATTTGATATCTCCTGATCGAAAATGTTGCATAATTGATAAGGAGAAGGACTCCTTAATCAAAGAGAACACTATCCAAGATAGGAAAGGAGTTAGAAGTTGAAATCAACTAGAACTCTTCCACCAAGGAAGAGTAGCATTAGAACTCTAGTTATTTCTTCATCTACTAACTCTATAAATTGCCGAATGTTCTCATTTTATAGGTGTTGCACAAACACAGAAGTTAAACGTGAATTGAGAGCAAAATAGCAAGGCAATTTTGCAAGCCGTTCGTGTGTGATTCAATTGTGCAAACCTGAAGCTACATGAACCAGATAGAAGAACCAACTCCAAGTGTCTGTCTTTTATTCTAGTTCAATTGTAGTAGGTGTTTGCATATTGTACTTTCAGCTTTATCTAGAGGCAACTGTAATAGGTACTTAGAGTTTTCAAGTTAGAGTTAACTTGAAGTTGTCACAACAGTTAGAGGTTGTGTGCTACAACGGGATTAAAGTTAATCTTAGGTTTACAAAAGAGTTTTTGTAAATGCAGTTTTTGGCTCAGTGATTTTAGTGGAGAGTTTGGGAAAATCCTACTGGAATTAGATTGTGGTTTTTTCACCTTTTGAGTCAGGTGTTTTCCACGTAAAATACTTGTGTTATTTACTTTCTGTATTTATTATTCCGCAACAGTAGTAGTTGGAACACATAGAAGAACCAGGTCCTTCTATAATCTGTGCAAACGAAAAATTAGACACCACACAAATCACCCCCCTCTTGTGTGGTATTGAAGTATAAAACATCATTATGTGCTATCTTGTGTAGTCTAGAACTTGCCCCATGTGTTAATCAACGTGAAATCATTAAGTTGTGCTAGTCTAGGAGATGACATAGGATTTTCTTGCTTGACCATGGAGGTGTTTGTCACTGACAAATAAAATTTTTCCGTTGCTAGCACCTTTGAGCCTATAAACCGTTTCCTTGGCACCATACTACAAGTCGTACTCCTATTTTTTTCTTAATTTGAGATTGTTGAACTTATACCTCCTGAGGCACTTAGTCGCTAAAAGAAGTAAGGTAAGATATTGGGGAGTGGCTTTCGAGTGGAAAAATGGAAGGGACCTTAAGGTGCACTAAAATTGTGAAAGAAGGTCACTAGCCTATGAACTTCAATGTATGGAGTGTGTGGAGAAAAAGAAGAAAAAAAAGAGGAAAATTTTTGCAAGAAAAAGAAAATAAGAGTTCAAATAATGTAGAAAGACACACACCTCCTAATTCTTCTAACTCATCTAGTGAAACCATATATGTGCTTAATTGAAAAAAAGGGCTATTTTATATATGGTGTATGACAAGTGAATGGATTGAAAAGAAAATGTGCTCGATTTGTGAGTGTAGTGTATTAAAGTGCTTAGGAGGGCTAGTCACTATTCCTAAATATATCCTACCCGTCCCTTAGCCTACATTACAATCTTAAAGTCTTAATTGATCCTAGACTTGGCTAGCTTAGATTAGTAGAGATGTATACTACGAGCAAGCTTATGGTACGACCACGGGATGCACATGAACTCCTTGTGAGAGTGAGTGAATGTTGTTCAATTGTGTGATGTCCTTAATTTATGTTCAATGACATATTTGAATGCGTGGACGACTTTTATATTCACTCTTTTGCTTGTGGTGAGGGCGATTGGTCTCATGATGGATTGGTGATGTTGTACACTTTCTTTTATTGGGTGAGTGCGTGCGTGCGTGCGTGCGTGCGTGCGTTGAGGATGCTTAGTGGTAACGAGTTGTCTCTTAAGGTAAGGTAGTTGTGGAGAGGTTGCTTGAGTTGGTTGAATAGCATTGTGTATACTTGGGCTAGTTAAAAAACGAGAAGAATGTGAAATTCGTGTGTTCATGCTTAATTGCCAATATCGATCATAGTCCAAAGATAGGGTGTTTGATTGAATTAATTGTGAAGTTCTCTTTCATAGTGGCAAGTACGTTTTGGGGGTGTTAATATAGTTCCATTGCTCGAGGACGAGCAAGAATCTAAGTGTGGGGTGTTGATAATTGACTTAATGTATGCATATTTTGATATATATTGCCGCACTTTTGCTCATGTCTTGAAGATTTGAGATGTATAATATGATGATTTATGCTAATTTGCGGTCTTTCTATGTGTAGAAATCATTCCGATGCAATTTGGGACAAAAAGGTGCGAATTGGAGCGAAATTTGGAAGAAAAGGTAAAAGTGGAAATTTGAGGCCTGTGGCGCAATTTACAGAATGTTGGAAAAGTTGAGCGCCAGAGCCAGCGTCCCACACTGCTCTGGACGCTCAAAATGCAAGTTGTCCTGTTTCAACTAGGACTCAGTTATTTCGACCCCAAGACGCCCCAACTCATATAAAAGCCAACCTAAACCTATTTTGAAGAGGGGGACGTGACTTTGAGAGGGAAACAAAAGTATGAAACACTCGGGAGCATGGATTTGAACAATTCTTCCATTCTTCCTCTAATATTCATTGATTTTATGTTTGAAAACATTAATTTTGATGATTGTATGAACACAAGTGCCTAAGAACCCTATTGTTCTAGGTTCATGGGTGATACATGAATGTTGATGTTTGAAGTTTAACTTGACGAATTTGATTTTATCATATTGAGTTGTTTATTTAATTCTGTTTTCAATTATTTTGCTGAGTAGCTAACAGTGAAATACTATCTACGAATCTAGAGTTGAACTCGAAAGTGGAAATTCTAGATTGCATATAGAATTAAATAGAGCAGGGTCTTGAACCCGCGCATTGGGGAACGAATTCACGGTTAGGATAGACATATACCTAATTGCCTTGCTTGGTTGAAATACCGGAAGTGTAAATGCATTCTTGTTAATCTTAATTTCATAGATATATAGATATTAAGTTAGTTTGAATAAGCGAGTAAGAACTCAACATATTCTTATGAGTAATATCAACCTTGTCAATCAACAATCCAGGTAAATCAATCAGTCATTTTAAGCCAAGAACGCAACACGATTGTTAGCTAACCCGTGACCCTGGAATATCATCTCCTATTGATTGTTATCCGAAATTGCTTAAGGTGTTGTGGTTGATTTCTAGTTATTTCATTGCTTGATAGTTTTAGGTAGTAAGTTATCACTTATACATTTTGTGAGAAATCTCTTGAATCGATAAGTTATTTGAGTTTGAATCAGTCAAACATAAGTCTTCGTGGGAACAATACTCTATTCACTACTCTATTACTTGACGGCCACGTATACTTGCGTGAATGTGTTTGATCGCAACACAAGATTAAATCATTTTTGTGAAGGCAAGGATACCAAACTATTAAAGAAGACAAATGTAAACTATTTTCGCATAATTTAGGGGAAAATTTGGCGTTTTCCTCCTTCTAAAGATAAATATGACAAATCATTGCAAAGAAATTAGTCTGCTAATGTTTGTCCCTGACATTCTTGTGTATATGTCGTTCGACTTATTGTGAATGGTACTGAAAATCTAGCTCTTATCATCTGTTAACATACAATTAAAAGAAGCTGAAATTGAAGCCTCTTACATAAATTTTAAAAAAAAATCATGATGAATTCCCTTCTTGCTTTTATCTTTCTTTTTCTGCTCCTCGGGGTGATTAGCCATGGTTTCTAAAAAAGGAAATAATCTGGTTATAAACAAGATCCTTGGCAGTAATTCCCATGATAAAGTCAGCATGAGCATAATTCTTGATATACTGAACTGTCAACTTGTTTACATCGTGCAGCTTTAGAGCGTCGAGCAATGTCTCAACATCTTTGCCATCAGATAATGCATCTTGGCCTCCATAGCTGAGAAATAGAGGAAAATCGCGAGGAATGTTGGTTAAATTATATTTGGGAGGTTTCGCTTCACCATAATGCGCCAAATTGTAGTTGCTCCCATAGTCATATTTTGATAGTATACCGTCTCTAACAGCTGCATTAATTCCAAACAAACTAGAGTCAGTTATATGAATCTTTAAATGTATACTTGGAATTTTTGCGCACTAAATTATTGTGTTAAATATTTGAGAGAACTTACTCTGAGCCAAATGCACCAGGTTCTTGGTTGAAGTGGATTGAGGCTCGTCGTTCAAGAAAAGCTCGACGGTAGAGGCATTCAAACAACAGTTTTTCCCTTTATTCAAATGGAAGGTAATTAATTAAGTTGTAGATTAATTGGGACATTAATAATTATTAACTAAAATTTGAATAATTAAGTCTACTTTTGGAGAAGTTTAGTACCAGTAATCGCACTCATTAAGTCATAGCAGTCCACCCCTGGCTGAGCACACAAGAACTTGAGTAAATTGGATACAGGTCCACTAAAAACACAAAACAAAGAAGTGTCATTAACTAAATTACCCAAAAAAAACTATGTTGTCGACTATTCAGAACTGTTGTCAGGTTCGTGCCATATCCTTCAAATATAGTGTATTTTTAGAGTAATCAATACTGGTGCGATAACAATTTTAAGGAGTTCGAGCGACAAAGCTAAAAAAAGAAACATTGTGTCGGGAGTTAGAAAATTGAGTGAAGTTATATATACCCTTTTGGATTAAACTCTGCGAGACCAAATATTGTGGTGATCTGTGAACATGGTAAAAAACACAAATAAGTCAGTTACTTTGTAATTTGGTAACTAAGTGAAAAGGAAAATATGAAGAGAATAAATTAAGTACTAACTTCACCAACAAAAGCTCTAGCAGCAACATCACCAAGTGCAGTTGTCATATGGCTCAAATAAGCAATTGGACTGAGCAATACTGCTGATTTGACCTTGTCTACTTGTCTTCCTTCTGAGAAGGATGCCAGTGCTATTAAAGTTCCCTGTAAATTCGTAACATGTCTAAAATTAAATTTCATCAAACCATAGACAATTGAAGTTAGAAATCCTTTGGTCAAAATCTTTTCTCATAAACTGCTGTTACATCTATTTTCAATAGAAGAGAGCCACGATTTCAGCTTTATGAGTTCTGAATTTTAGAACGACGACTTTCTCTGCTCCTGATTTTAAACTCTGAACTTACCATTGAATGGCCTACATAGTGAGTTTTTTGTCCAGTTTGTTTGAAGATGAAGTCAATGACAGCTGGTAAGTCATGGGCCACCAAATCATCCCATGTCCAATTCCAGAATTCCTGCAAACCATTATTGAGATAACAACACAAAGATTTAAGCTTTCTTTACTTAGTTGCTATTGTAATTAGGACAGACAAGAAAATATGTTGTTCTTTCAGGATCTGAATTTGATATTACCGAATCGTTGGGATCAAGGGTAACGTGGCGACGACTGTATCTGGTTCCCCTGATATTGGAAATCCAAACATCAAAGCCATTGTCTGCCAATATCATCGCTAGTGATTGTTCAGGTGGATTCAACAGCCATGTCGCGCCATCCTGCAAATAAAATAGCCAATTTTTATATTTCATCACCCCTGACTAAATTAAATAATCCTAACATTTTTGAATTCCTTGTACGCTGCCTAGTTGAGTTTACACTACAAGAAATTTTTATACCATCAAGTCACATGTACTTCAGGAATTCTGTCTTATTTTTCTGACGTTAAATTTCGAGAGGCGAATTCATGATTTTAACTCAATGGGTTCAACTTTTTAAGTTTCTTATTATTAAACTCATTGTTTTTTTAAAGTTAGAGTTCATAGCGACTATTTGTTGTAATGTTACTAGACTTTTACGCATAAATAGATGAACCCGATATGACTATGTTCGATCTGTCGTTGCAAATCTCACATTTTTTGTAGATATTCTTTTGTTGACCTGATAGCGTACAACACTAACGATATATAAAACTTACTCTTCGAATTTACAAAGAGACAAAGCTTTGGCGTATTGGTTGTTGCACGGATATACAGCCATAGTGCCTAATCGTAGCGTAGGCGTACGAAGTGTATGTACTATGCGGATAAGCATTTGTGAAAAGCTGCATATTTTCAGGAAACTGGTGTTGGAAAGTAAGGAAAAAATATGCATTTTGTCAACAACTAGCATAAAAAAGAGCCAATAATTAAGCCAACCCGACATGCGAGTTTGTGCCTATAAACACAATTCTATGGCATTTTGACACCTAATGGATGGATGGGGTCCATGACAAAATTTGGAGTACGTGGCAAAGCTGCAATCATGCTATGCAAATTTGAAGAGGTTGGATATGGACACAACTCGCTAAATCATATTGCCAATTGCTTGTTTTCTTGGGCTTTCAGCAGACTGTTTCGTTTGTGTTTCTTGATATCAATGAACCTATCTCCTATATTCAATTTGGTATCGACACTTTTTGTGTCACCAAAAGTGTACAAAAGCTGATTAAGAATTTTAGTTTTTCTTTTTTCTTTCTATTTCTATTTGATTCGAATTATCGTTTTGACGCAATTTATCGATTTTCTCTGTACATCCCTAGTTCTTCCTATTAAGAGCAAGTTTATGTTTCTTTGCTGAGAAGTGGGATCTCTAACTACAAAATGATAATCTCCAAACAGCGTTAGTAGTGCTAGTGAATGAATCCTTGGGTTGAAAGAATCCTAAGGAGATTATTCTTGCTAGTGAATGCTGGTGAATATTTTAATGGAAAGTTAGATTCTAGAATTAAATATTTAATGTCCTTGTTAAATTTGAAAAGCGATAACTAGGTGTAAATGATAAAAGACATTGGCACATTAAGGCCCACCACTTACGGTCTTCACTTTTTGATGGAAATAAGTAATTGATACCTTGGCATGCCCGAGGAAACATTATCAACAAGACGCGCAATCGCGCTGTTTTCCCCGTATGGTCAAATTTTTAATGCAGATTTCACACTATAAATCCTCCTCTTTTAAGAAATCATGATGAACCCCTTCTTTAATCAGTGAGCTTGTCACTAAGAAATCATCATCACTTTTTAGTGTTTTTGTCCTTAAAATAAATGGATAGATAATTTATTTTTAAAGCGAAACGAACCGTGCTAAATTTCACTATCTCCAAGTTTTACTCCATGAAAATCGGATCTGTTTTTCTTTATATTATTTATATAGTTTTAACCTATTACAGAAAAAGTCTGTTACCATTTTTATGAGATTTACCTATGATTACTTAATTAATGACATGACTATTAAAGATTCGGTTTTAAGTTATGAATGTATAAAAACTTAAACTAGGAATTATATAGTTAACCTTTTTGTTGCTAAGAGAATGCGTTCGTTAGTAATTTCCTCAAGATGCAAGTAATGTACTAAAGTAGAGGTAGAGCATAAAAGTAAAGCTTCTTAATTACCACAAGAACACCGTGCTGCAACAATACTGGCTGCCTGTTTTGCCCACCACCTCCTACGAGCCCTTCTGGAATTCTTTGCACGCTTAGTATGTATCCATCATCAGTTTTTACCTGAGATATGCAAAACAGAAACACATAAAAGACTGTCGAATCAACTAAAAGGAAAGTTCGGGTTCCCGTGACCTATAAATCACACGGAGTCAACTTCACCATTGCTCCAAGGCTCTCTTTGACTCCGTAGAATCAACTGGTTGTCATAAATGAATTCAAATTTGAAGTAAGCGGATTCAGAATAAATGTGATCAACTGGTCAGGGGAAGCACCACAAGGACGACAACTTAATCGTTGTTCCAAGACTTCTCTTCAGGACAGTGTATATATATATACACAAAATTAATTACCTCAAATTCTTGGCATTTGTAACCATGAATGGCGACGGTGGATGCGCACATGCCAGCGGGTGGTGCAGTATCCACGCCGCCATTAATATCATGGTTGATGAAGCCGAAATGTCTTCCCCTGCTTGCGCCTAAAACTCGACAAGGCTGATCAAACACTAAGATAACTAATGACACTAGGCTTAAAAACCGCAAACATGACAAGATTCCGACCGCCATTAATTCTGTTTTAGCTAAGTAATAATGGATCAAAGGGGGCAGTGTGCAATGGTGGAGTTGAGAAAGATCAAGAGAAATATATATTTATAGAGAGACAGAACAGAGTGAGATAAAAAAGGTGGTACGTGAACAGAAGAGGAATGGACATCCACTGGGAATTATCGGGATAGAGAAAGTGTGAAAACGATTTTCTTTTGTTCTGATGAGCTTTTCAACTGACTAACTGGACTGTTTTTTCTACGTTTTCCAAAAGAGGATTTGTTTATTTGCTTTTCTATTCTATATTGGAATACCATAGTTAGAGGCGTACATGGACCAACTTAGTTTAGTTTTTATCAAAATCAAATTAATTATATCGGTTTAGATTAGTTCGATATTTATCGGGTTTTTGATGTTTTTATTACATGAATATTATTCAAATCTTACTTTGTTAAATTTTTAGATAAAATTTTGATAAGTGAATACATGTTTAGTAAATATTGAAAAAAATGACACACATAGGATCTATTAAAATATCCTAATGTGAGATTTTTTTTAGTAACACATAATAGTTATTTTCTTAATCGTTTAACAACCATTTTCGTTAATGTACGCTTTCAAGGTTAACACATGAGAGGATCCCAAATATTTTATTTAAAAAAAAAATTCAATATAAAGTTTAAAATATATATATATATATATATATATATATATATATATATATATATATATATATATATATATATATATATATATATATATATATATATATATATATNCGATTTGGTTTAATTTTTCGGTTTGATGCGATTTTCTGATTCGGTTTGAACACCCCTAACAATAGTTTAATTTCCAGCGTGAACAGAGTTAGGCAATATCGAAGCCCAAGGGTATTTAACCTCTAATATATATATATAAATAAAAATTGAATCTTTACACGAATAGTTGGCCAATTTGTTATTTACGTTCCCTAACCAATATATAAATTACATATTGATTATACACAGTTATATACATATTGTACATGAATATTACATATATTATACATTTGTTCGTTTTAAGTTTAGGTGGTTAATGAGTGAACGAAAGTAATATACACAATGTCATTTTTCAACAAAGGAAGTTTGAACCCCTCCGCCCGCTAGCTCCGCCCCCAGAGAGAGGGCCCACAAATTTTGGAAGTTTTGTCGGTTCATTATCATCACTGCAATTTGGGTCAATGTAATAACTGATTATACATGAATGTACGTCAGTACGTGCATATACATGCATACAATGATATTCATTTGTGATAGAGAATGTAATTAAGGTAATGTTAAATGGATATTGTCTGATGTTGAAGCTCGCTAAATTTTATTAAATCAAATAAGCTGAACCAATATTTAGGGAGATGGATAAAGTGAGGTCAAGTTGGCGGCTTTGGCGTATCTTGTTGAAATTGCAATTAAGGCCCAATCTGCTTGTTGCACATTGTTAGTTTGGCTTTTTGGCTACTTGTATAAAAGTTAAAGAGGACAAAATCTAGAGGATGCACTCCTCATTCTGTTATTAAACTTTAGAAGTTTAAAAAAAAAAAAAAAAACTTAGAAGTTACAACTTTCACTAAATTCCATATCTCACTGTTATAAACAAGGACTTCATTTATACATGTTGATGGTATAAAATTTTAATGCAATAACAAGTTATTGAAATTATAATTATAATTAGTTGTCTTTATTAATTAAAAGAATTAGTTGATACCTTTGTGAAAGAAGGTAAATAACTTCTTATAACTTTTTATCTACTTAAACTACAGTGGTAAAATAAAAAGTTTATATAGTCGGTATATAAAATTTAAATCAGATTAAACAATTTTCTCGTAAGCAACTGCATTTTATATCTGGCTTAAGCCTGTTGCAATTGTGACGAAACTCAATGAGTAGGACATATACTATCGGAGATCGTCCACTGGCTAAAACTATAACGTAATACATACATATGGTTATAAAAAAGTAGGAAAAATGTATAAATTTTTTCTTTATATATATATACACACATTATGTATATTATATACAAAAAATTATATAAAATTAGTTTATCTTTTTGACTAACGAAAATAAATAATTTTTGGCACGAACTAGTAAGAAAGCCCAATAAAATTTCTGATGTTGTGGGAAACTTAAAAGAGAAAAAATAAAATAAGAGAAGTAGCAAACGGAAGAGAAGTTTGGAAGGTGTTGTAATTGGAAAACATCCACACGTCAAAGCAATCACACACACCGAGTCATAGTTCGTGGAATCTGTTGCTGTGATCATTTTTTTTAATGTAAGTATTCCCATATTTTTTTGGTGACAATGAGAGTTAAATTACCTAATAATAAGAATAGTAATAATAATAATAATAATAATGTTATGTCTTTCATAAAATGAGAATATATGCCATTCTTGCATTTTAATATCAATTTAAAAAGCAACGGGAAGATTAGGGTGACAATTCGAGCCAACAACCATTTGACTCGTCTCTTTGTGGAACTCAGCACATTTTGATCCTAGACCATCTCAGCACATCTAAAGTTGAACTGTTTATTAACCCAAATTAATTCATGAGTATCTTTGCTAAAATATTTTTAAAATAATTCTTGTTTTGTTTGATATGTTATATATGACCATAACAATATGTCACGCCCCAAGCTTGAAGAGGCGTGGCAGGCACTTGGTGCCGTACTCAGTGCAGTACTCGGCCTGAGCGTACCACTCCTTAACTATGAACTCTGGAGGGGTAACACTCAACTTAGACCGATAAGGCCATATTCTGAATCGTCTGAAATAACGTCTCTCTCATCTGTGGGGTAAACATACCCAATATATATATATATATATATATATATATATATATATATATATATATATATATATATATATATATATATATATAGTGCAGGCCGATGAAGCGGCCATGAACATCTAATGATATAAAAAATATGCAGGAGTCATCTACAAGCCTCTAACGATAGCAAAACTGTATCATGGTTGTGACAGAGCCTCGACCTACCCATCAAATTTGTATATATAAAATAGACTCCAAGATCTAGACTTGGTAACTCCGGGGAAGTGGAGCTTACCAACCAAGCTGATGTTAGACTCTGTCTACTGGAGGGTCTGTCCAACTGTCTATCAAGACCTGCAGGCATGAAATGCAGCATCCCCGACAAAAGAGACGTCAGTACGAAATAATCTACCGAGTATGTAAGGCGACAGAATAATTGAAAGTTGAAATTGAACTGATAATATAATAACTGAAAGTAACTGGGAGTAAAAGATAATCTGAAGATATGCTTACCTGCTGATACTGACTCAACTCTTTCAATATAGTAAGTAAAATAGTTGTCCGGCCTTATAAGGCTCGGTATATGTAACTGCTCTGCCGTAGTAGGCTCACTCATAGGCGCTTGACCATACTAGGCTCTGTATCTCGGTCATTCTGGGCTCACTCGTAGGCGCTCGACCACAGTAGACTCGGTATATAACTCACCATCTGATCAGAGGTTGCCCAATAGGGGCCCCAACGGTTATAACTTGATGATGGCGAAAATACTATAATATTGTATATATATAGACTCTCTGCTCTCTTAGCTGAAAGAAGACAAAACTAAACTGAAATGAAGTCCCGATAAGGGAGAATGCTGTAACTTATGAGACTAGAAAAATGTACATAAATTCAGGAATATGAACTTCTCTTTATGTCTCGTTATCAAACACATGTAGTTACTGGATCATGCCAAATGAAGGAAAGGTTTAGCCTTAACATACCTTATCACAATATGTCCAATAAACACATTATACTCGTCTTGTTTCACCTTAAGCTACAACAATGATAACAATACTATCATCAAGTTACGGAAGGTACAACTATCACACAACGAACTACAAGCTTATTTTGTAACAAAACAGGCAGCATCTCCCCTATAATCTTTACTTCCTCCTAATTCGACATAACACAAAAAATGCAAGAACACAACAATAACAACATATATACATCATTTTTCAACCTTATATCCATCACAAAATACCACAAAACAGCCAACATACCCCTATCACTCTATACGCAAAACGACAACCATAGTAGTGTCAACCAACCAAAAAATATAACGACGACGACCAGCCAACCACCCTGCCATTATGTGGTATTTTCCCACAAACTTTCTCCTCCAAAACTCCACAAAAACCGCAGCTAAAGAGACAACCCAACAACAACATGAAACACCCCACAAAACAGTCCACTGCAAGTTGAACAACTCGAATTCACGGCTTCCGATCACCATCCCGTAAATTTTTATAATTATTGAATGAATTTCTCTACTTTAACAACAAAAAAAATGGATGAAAAAGGGCAGTATACTTACCATATTAGGTGAATTTCTTAGCTCGTATCTTGATTCTTCAACCCTTAGGTTTTTCTCCAACTAGAACTTGAAAAGAAGAGAAATATATTTAGGGTTTTGTGTTGAATTTTTGGGAGGATTTTGCTGGGGTGTACATCTAATTTTTTTGATCTATTATGAGTGCAGATCCGGGATGTGATATGGTTCCGAAGGATGCTACAACGCACTAGAACGCCCTTGTTGACGATCCTTTACTCCGACAGCATCTAGGGTTCCTCGAACAATGTGATATCTCACACCGGGTAAATCCTTAACCCTTCCCCCTCTTACTAAGACTACAGAATGTTCTTGTAAATTATGGCCAATACCGGGTATATAAGCAGTGATTTCAAATCCAGAGGTTAATCGTACTCTGGCAACTTTACGTAAGGCAGAGTTTGGTTTTTTTGGGGTGATAGTGGAAAAGTTGGTAATATCTGAAGGAAATAAGCCCTTAAAAAGGCTCTTTGGCCAACCTTGTATCTTTCAATTGAGGCCTCTGCTTTTGGCAAGTAGGTGATGCACCTATTTGTCACCTACCAGTATGCGCAGTCTCGCGAAAACGTGAATATCTCTCTATTCCAATGTCGTATCAATGAACGATTTACTCCGTTGGAAAATAGACTCATAGATATTCAACTTGTTAGGTAGATCATCCCGTAATTCCATGTACATTTGGAGAAATACTCAGCTATATTTGACCTAATTTTCAACATATTTATGAATGTAACTTGTGATGACCTTTGCCAACTTTTGTTCCACAACTCGCTTGAATTCAAAATTTAATACACAACTAACATAAGACTAAAATAACTCATAACATAATCTCCTTATCATGTTAATCGCCCTAATATCACCCCAAACGTACATGTTATAACATTCCCAACTTGTCGACATTCAACGAAATTTATTTTCTTCAATTTATTTAGCTTTTAAGTCTTTCAACCATCATGGCACTTGTTATCCATGATCTTAAATATTTGTAACTTCCATGGTAACATGATTAAATTACTTTATGTTCTTTCAAAGATGATCTCATTTGTGAGCTTACATCAATTGACTTACGACGTAATTTCACGTACGAAAACATGGGGTGTAACATCATTCCCCCCTTTGGAACATTCGTCCTCGAATGTTGACTGATGCGCTTATCAGTTTCATAACTTATAGCTTTTAGGAATATCCTAATATTGTCCTTTCCCTCTAGGCCACTACTCTATGAACAAATCCAAAGGCTAGGGCATTCCTCCCCTTTAGGCCTCTTTCTCACACCACGACCTGTGGTCGGAACTCTTCTGATCTAGTAATTATTGCTACCTTCTATCATGCAGCCTGTACGACTATGTCCTTGTACGGGCGCCTACTAATCTCTTCTCTCATATTTCCTCCAGCTTTTAGCTAATCTCTAGTCCCACTTTGTGAATATAGAGAACTATGACAAGCTATCCCTCTAGGCATCTGTAGGTGTACTAAAGTCCTTCGCGTGGTACTTTGTCGAACTTACGACTATTGCTATATTTTGTTTCATAGCCTCAGTTACCTATCCTTATGGATTTACTGCATCTAGGTAGGTCATACTATACCATAACACTTACTTTAGTTTGTTATTACTGAAGTTTGCTACCCAACTCTAGGTTACTCTATCGTAGCTTAACTTATATGTATAAATCTAAGTCCTTTAATACTTCCTCATTATTGTTCATCTTAAGAATGACAACCTAATCTCCTCTCATACTTTTTAACCTTTATCCATCCATCGTTGATTCAGCTTAATGTTTATCTTAATCTACCACTCATAACTTAAAACCTCTTACGCAATACATTGTCACTAGGGCTCACGTCTCATTGGGTACATCTTAAGTGATTTTCTTGATCCCCTTAGGGGAGATACTATACTTCAATAACCGTATTTCAAAGCATCCCAACATGATTCATCTTATGGGGTATTCTAATCTTGTGCAATTCATGAAATCCATTATCTCCTAAATTCTCCTAGTCTTAAACTCCTCTGAGTTCACTCATGCTATACTGAGCTTTTTATAACTTATGGAAACCATCAGCTCTCTTGTTGTGATGGGTTTAATCTCGAGGACTTACCTATTCTCGTCACCTTTTCACTCACCTTTTCTTATCCTTACTCCTGCCCACCTAAAGCCTTGTTGCTCTACCATACTTTAGCTTGCGACCTACACATATCTATTTATGATACTCACAACCTTCCTTTCACTTTCTAGCACAATACATTTCCTTATGTTATTCTGGAACCTCAAGCAAAACATCATGCTATCTATATCTCTTCTGTACTCTCATAACTAGACTTGTCAGTACCTGGAAACTATAAGATGGAAGATATGCTAGTAATGACACAACTATAATTTACGGATACTGAATCACGACGTTTCTAGCCCTCTATCTTAAGTATGGACTATTCCCAAGCTTCTGCACTTGAGTATCTCGTACCTTAGTTACCTTTATCTTACTTACCTTTAGATCTCGCATCATATATTCTGTCTCTTTCATAACCTCCCTTCCACATAGGTGGAATTCACATCCACAACTTGAGGCTCTACTATAATACTTTCACCTCTAGTGCATACACAATCTGATGGGAGCTCCATACTGACTTCTTATGAGGCTAGTACTCTTCTAACTAGCTTTATCGTAGAGCCGTTATAGAATATGACTATTGTACTATCTCTCTTGTACATCTGATATTAAGGGTGATTCTGTAATGTTCTCAATCATGATTTCTATAATTATCTTGGTCTAGTAATCAGACTCTTGATTTACTTAGCTGATGTAACTCTTTGGTTTCCTCTTCTATATCGGCCTTTAAGTAGGCTTACACTATCTTCTGATATGTGGACCAGGGTATTAGTTTTAGCCCCTCGTGGACGTTATGGAACATCCATGATATAATCTTCTAGCAATTCAAGCTTTTGTCTGTGATGTGGACTCAATTCTAACTAAGGCTAGAGTCTCCTATAGCTGTTTATCAACATATATGCTGCATGGATAACACTCAAAAATCTTATGTGTGTTCATAACGTAACTAATTCTGGTTCATTTATCGAATAATTCCTTTCGCTCCTTCTCATACTTCTAAAAAGTAAGCAATTACTTTTCTGTAACGACCCGGTCTGTTGTTACGTAGAACTTGTATTTTTATTGCTGTCATTGACTTGTCATAGATTGGTTATTCTAATATTGATGTGTTAGAGTTGATAGGCTTGAAATCGGAATGGTTAAATGAGAATTCAGTAACTTAGTATTTAAAGATAGCCTTATAATGGGAAAAGTCAACTGAGCGTTGACTTATTGGAAAACGACCTCAGAATGCGGATTTTGTGGCTCGGATAGCTTCGTTAGGTGATTTGGAAATTAAGAGTGTGTTCAGAATATTTTTGTGATGTCCGGTGTAGAATTAGGCTTGAATTGGCGAAAGCTAGTTTTTGGCGATTTCCGATTGGCAGTGAAAAATAGGCTATCGGTATCGGAATGGAATTTCGATAGTTAGAACAAGTTCGTAATGTCATTTTGGATATATCTGCAAAATTTCAAGTCAATCAGAGTTGTTTTGGGTAGTTTCGACATCGTTGGTGGAATTTAGAAAATTCAAAGTTCATAGGCTTGAATTCGATGTGTTTTTGGGGTTTTGATGTTTTGTTTGATGTTTCGAAGGCTCGACTAAGTTTGAATGATCATATATGATGCTTTGGTATGTTTGGTTGGGGTCCCGAGGGGCTCGAGATGGTTTCTGGTGGTTAACGGAGAGTTTGGAATTGTTTTGATACTTGCTGATGTTGCTGTTGCTGGTGTTTTCGCACCTGCGGATTGGTAGCCGCAGGTGCGGTTCCGCAGGAGAGGACGTGGCACCGTAGGTGCGGAATTTTGGCTGAGTGAGAGGATTCTGTAGGTGCTAGGTAATTGCCGCACCTGCGAAGCCGCAGGTGCGGGAGGTCAAGCGCAGATGCGGAGGCTGAGGACTTTGAGGTCTTTCCGCAGGTGCGCACCTGGGACCGCAGGTGCGGTTCCGCATGTGCGCGTAAGTGGTCGCAGGTGTGGAACCACTGTTCAGAGAGTATAAAAACATGCCTTCGCGAATTTTAGCCATTTTTCTCAATGTTTCATCCGGGTTTGAAGCTTTTGGAAGGGTTTTGAAGAGGGGATTCGATAGTTCTTCATTGAGGTAAGGTTTTTGGATTCTAAAATCATTTATATGTGATTAAAGGTCAGATTTATGGTGGAAAATTAGGGAAAAGTCAGTGCAAATTGGGTAATTAGGGCTTGGGATTTAGAGTCTTTAAAAATGGAGATTTGAGGGGTCATTTGGACTCCGAATTTAGTGTTCTTTATATGTACGGACTCGTGAGATGATGAAGAACAATTTTGTATAAAAATTTCTGAGTTTCGGTACGTGGACCCGGAGGGTCGGGTTTGACCAATTTCGGGATTTTTGAGTATATTTGATACATTTCGATTGGGATTAGTTCCTTAGCATATTATAATGATATACATCTGATTGTTGGTAGATTTGGAGCACTCGGAGACCGAATTTAGAGGCAAGGGCACTCTGGAGTAGTATATTATCCGGTTTTGAGGTAAGTAACGCTTCCAAACTTGGAACTGAGGGTTCGAAACCCAAACTATTTGATATTTGATGTTAACTAAGGTGACACACTTGCCAAGTGACGGGCATGCAGGCGTTTACCAAATATTTGTAGCCTGACTCATCCCATGGCACTGTCTAATGGTTAGCTCAGGTTGATATTTGTACTGTGAAGGTGGTATTACCTTGAACGCAATAGAAATCATGCTAAGTATAAATGTTAAGGCTTCACGCCGATATGTTCAGACCAGAACGGTCGATTATTGCTGTCTCTATCTGTGATTATTATTTTCATGTACTCAGTCCTGTTAAAGTATATGTTTCATGCCTCAGTCTCGTAAGTTGCTAGTTTATTCTATATTATCATTGATTTGGGCTGATTTTCATATGTTAGAGCATTGTGAGTGAGACTGGAAGGTACTGACTAAGTGAGTCTTGGAGCCTGGTTTTGAGACAGTTATGAGGTCGGACTGCACACCGCAGCGATCCTGGAATCATGCCTTCGTTGGCTTGATATAGCGCTTGGGCATAAAGGAGCCCCTCCAGAGTCTTTACACCCCTAGTGAGCGCACAAATATTGAGGGATGGATTTCCCTGGACATGGATCTTGTCCGAGTATTATGTTCCGGAGATGGATCTTCTCCGTGGGTCTCATGTCCAGAGATGTATCTTCTCCGTGGGTCTTATGTTCCGGAGATAGATTTTCTCCGTGGGTCTTATGTTCTGGAGATAGATCTCCTTTGTGGGTATTATGTTCCGGAGATGGATCTTCTCCGTGGTGGCTGGATCGTCCTTTTTCCTCAGTACTAGGTGACAGTGTCACTTGTGTTTATGTAATCCGGGATGGACTTCCCTTGACGGGGAGGCCGTAGTCTAGTACTGAGTGGACCACCTTATGAGAGTTTGATTACTGAGTATACATCATTCTCTATTCTATATGAATTCATGCTAGGATGCAGAGTTACAGACATATGTTGATGCATCGTGTTTATTTCCTGATATATTATTGTCATGTCCGAGTTATATACTGTTGTTCGAATTATCGGAGGTTTAGTCGTCACTACCTCTCATCCCGTAGTTTAGTTTCGTTACTACTGAGTTGGTGTAATCACGTTACCCCCTGCACCTTGTGTGCAGATCCAGGTACAACGGGATTCAACTCTGGTCAGTGAGTAGCAATAGTTTTCATCAGAGTTGACGAGGTAGCAGCTGACGACCGTGATCTCGTCTTCTCTTCCTTTTCTACCGTCGTATTTATTTTCAGACTATGTTGGTCATTTCTTTTTGGTTGTATTAAGTATTAACAGTTCATGACTGTGTGACACTGGATCCGGGGTCGCAGGATTTGTGTTTTGAATTTCATAAACTAGTTTCCAAATTTTGATTTATTATTATTTTTATCCACAAACTTATTAAGAAGGATATTTTATTGGAAATTGTATTTAGTTAGATAAAATGGGTGGCTTGCCTGGTTCCACGACAGGCGCCATCACGACTCTGGAAATGGGTCGTGACAAGTTGGTATCAGAGCGCTAGGTTAAATAGGTCTCACCAGTCATGAGCAGGTTTAGTAGAGTCTTGCGGATCGGTACGGAGACTTCTGTACTTATCTTCGAGAGACTGCAGAACCTTTAGGAAAAATCTCACATTCTCGAACTCTTGTAGTGCGAATTCATTGATTCAACCTGAAGCGTAATCCTTTGAACTTCTTTCATGTATTCAAACGCGCACGTGAGCGCTCGGTATCAGCCGTGCACCGATGGTTTGTGACTTCCATGAATGGAATGTGATTTTAGCATGCTTGGTGCCAGTCTAGAGTACTTGAGGCTGGATTTTTTATCTGTAGCTTGAGTGTTTAGATTTCATTTGTGTGAGCATATGTATTGGGGGACTTATAGGTCCATTTGTGTCCTTATTGATGGAACTTTGTGACTAGATGACCACGTGGTGAGTTTGATTGATAGTTAGATGTGTTCAGGTTGTTTGATTGTGACAAGAATGGACTAGCGGGAAATGTGGCAAGTACCATTAAGTATTTGACGTCTATATTGAGTTAGGATACGGCTTCGAGTTGTGAGTGTATTAAAATACCTCCCATGTGGTTTAGTTGTGGAGTGAAGTAGATTTTTCTGTTGTGTTATGAGTTCCTGGTGATGTATTTTGGGTTGACCAATGCCCCATCAACGTTCACGTATTTGATCGACAGTGTATTCAACCGTGTTATAACTCCTTTGTTATTGTATTTATTGATGGCATCCTGCCGTACTCTCGTAGCCAGGGATAGCATACTCGACATTTGATGATGGTATTACAAGAGTATAGGGAGGAGAAGCTTTGTGCGAAGTTCTCCAAGTATGAATTGTTGGCTTAGTTCAGTAGCTTTCTAGGGACACGTGGTGTCCATCGAAGGTATCTATGTGGTCAGACGAGTGTGAGTGGAGCTTCCAGAAGCTCAAGAGTTCCTGGACCACAGCTCCAGTGTTAGTATTGCCATCAGCTTCAGGTTCTTATACCGCTTATGGGATGTCTCGAGGGCAGGCAGTGGTTGTGTTCTACTGTAGGAAGGTATAGTGATTGTGTGATAGCTATGATATTCGGAGGTGTATAGGGAGATAACATTTTGAGATTTAGCAGGTAGGGGTATCTCCTGCGGGTTGTCCTGAGGTGTGTGACCCTTATGTTTATCTGTAGTAAGTTCTCTCTATCAGTAAATGATGCATGTTGCAATTTGAGTTTAGATCGCTTGTGGGAGTTGGCATGACCATCACAATGGTGGATGCGAGATTGGCAATTGATTTGAGTGTTAGATGGTTTGGGTCATATAAGCTTATGGAGGATTTAGTTGAATCCCACCACAACATGGTGGCAGTGATAATGTGTGGGCATAGTCTTGTTTGTTGTGATCCTTGGATTTGAGCCAAGTGGGGGAGTTCGTTATTGATAATTTGATTACATGATTATGTGTTGTATTGGTTTCAGTTCGAGGTATATTGGTGAATCAGTTATGANGAGCCAAGTGGGGGAGTTCGTTATTGATAATTTGATTACATGATTATGTGTTGTATTGGTTTCAGTTCGAGGTATATTGGTGAATCAATTATGAACTACAGAGGTGGAGTCTGGGAATGACTCGAGTAATGGAAATTTCTTCGATACAAGTTGTAATGTACTTTACGGATAGTGGAATTCATTGTATGATGAAGTTGTACTGGTAAGTGTAGAATGTGCAATGCATGAACGTGCTTGTTGCTTCAACGGTGTGCATTACCTTTCTAGTATGTGGATTGCAAGCGGGGTCAGGTCATTCTGTTTACTTGGTTAGTGTAATTGAAATTTGATAGAGTAAAGGCATTCGAGAATGGTTCAAACGGATTCAAGGTTATATGTAGCGATCAAGGATCTTCAAGGTGTGAGAAGGTCTAGAACTGAGATAACAGGAAAGGTGTCAAGGCTTGTGGTGTATTTGCATTATCATGGATTCTATCCACCAGTACCAGGAAAGTGAAGGTAATGACTTTAAATTCGTAGGAAGTCTCTTCAAAGTAAGTATTTCTAATGTGGTGCATTTGGGGATAATTTAGGGAGTATTCAGCGGCCTATGAGCCTTAGATGGTATTTTTTTTATACTCGGGTTTCGTACGGTGAGTCGGGATTTATAATTGTGGTATTATGGCAAGAAGAAGTATCAATTCAAAGGTAAGTCAGAAGGAACTTGAATAAATAGGACAACTTGGTAGTAGGTTAGATCGGGATAATAAGGGATATGATTAGTTCTTTGGGTGTTTATAAGGTAATAAGTTGTTACAGGTGTTTATTAGAAATTCTCTTGGAATTTAGTGGCATGTGGTATCTTGGTTGAGTTAGACGGATTCAGTCCTGATGGTTTGGTGTTGTACAAGTGTGATTCAGGAGTTCTTAATGGTTTCTACCACGGTTGGAGATGAATATTTTTACGAGCGTGAGGGCCAGGTGATGTATAGTGATTTTGTTTCTAGATGGATCGAATGGAAAGTTCTTGGCTAGCTGGGTACGTAGTTGTTGTGGCTAGGAAGGGAGCATGAAGTTCTCATATTTATCATAGGATTGCATGGCGTATGCGGTATTTTGTGTATAGTGGAGAGTGGCATATGTGAGGTCACGGTTCAGTTCTGGAAGGAAGGTCAGAACTGGAAGCTTCATATGATTAGGTAAAGTATACCACTATTGGGTGGATGGATGAGAGTATACATTCATTAAGGACAATGTGTTTAAGGCAATGTGTTGAATAAGGGTGCTTCATTGGTGTCACGACTCTCTTTTGTTGGATCGACTGCTGATATTCAAGGTTCTTGGTGACACAGAGGAATTATGGGGGTATCCCTCGCAGAATGATAAAGTATTAGGGGCGTGTTATACATTTGAGCGGTGGAATTGGGATCAGATATGGTAATTGGTGCGCCTCATGGATTTTGAAACTGAGAGTTTTCATGAACAAATTATTTTTGTAGTTGTGAACTACGAGGATGCGAGAAAGCTAGTCCGGTGTTAGTATATGTCATGATTCCGTCATTATGAACGTTCGGAGAGTTATCTACCTGTTGTGGGTCACCAGAGTTAATTTAGAGTTATTGGTAGGCTGGTATGGGTGTGTGGTCTGCACCGACAGAATTGTTGACTCCAAAATGCTATTGTTGAGGGATGTACCATTTGATTGTCATTGAGCTTATTCGTGCTTTGGAGTGATCTATGAGTTACCTTTCAGTGTTCGAGGAGTTGTGATAATTGGTTGTATACGCATAGGGTGCAGTCCTAATTGGGCTTATTGGGATTGAGAAGTGTTGGTCACGTTATTGTTGGTTTGGGTGGCATGGTATCGTCCGATTTTCTCCCGTGATTATGGCAATGCACTTTGAGTAATTAATGTTGAGTTTTGCATGGTTACTGATTTTGAGCAAGGTGGTTTGGAGTGTGTCATGTGGTCCAGCGGTTGGATAGGATCACGCTTTGCAGCTCGATTAGGTAGAGGTATGATCCTTGGTGTCGGATTTGTGTGATATGGTTTCACGATGTGTATTAGGCTTTTAGTATGATGTGGTAATGGTAAGTGCTAGTGGAAGGATATCCCTCTCGTGCGAGTCTTCTTTATTTAATGTATTGAACTCTTGGTATGTGGTTATTGAGTGCACAAGTTGCATAAGTTATGGCTCTGGATGGTATTGATACTGATCGGGCGAATGGTTACTAGGTTATATGTGTTTCTTTCATCATCGACAGTATATGGAAGTGTTAGAATGAGGCATGGTTTGATAAGAGGGTATGTACCGGTATTGAGTTGTTTGAACAACTGTTGTGGTTAGGAGTTATCGCTATGAGTGGTTGAGCCACGCGGTATATTATGTGATTTCATATTGAGTTACGGATATGGGTTGACACAACGTGTTCAGACTATTTCAGCTTATAGTCGTGGAAATTTGAACTTGTAAATTATTTCAGAAGTGGAAACTTGGTTTTATGGTCTATGGGTCAGGATTTGATAATGAAATTTCAGTTATGTTGTGTTATCGGACGTAGATGGGGTAAGGTGACATGGGATCACCTCTGAATATGTGCATGGAAGGTTACACAACAATTTTTGGTGGTGTTGGAACATATCTAGGCACGTTCGAGGACGAACGTATGTTTAAGTGGGGGAGAATGTAATGACCCGGTCTGTTATTACGCATAACTTGAATTTTTATTGCTGTCATTGACTTGCCATAGATTGGTTATTCTATTATTGATGTGTTAGAGTCTATAGGCTTGAAATAGGAATGGTTAAATAAGAATTCAGTAACTTAGTATTTAAAGATAGCCTTATAATGGGAAAAGTCAACTGAGAGTTGACTTATTGGGAAACAACCTCGAAATGCGGATTTTGTGGCTCGGATAGCTTCGTTAGGTGATTTGGAACTTAGGAGTGTGTTCAGAATATTTTTGTGATGTCCGGTGTAGAATTAGGCTTGAATTGGCGAAAGCTAGTTTTTGGCGATTTTTGGTTGGCAGTGGAAAATAGGCTATCGGGGTCGGAATAGAGTTCCGATAGCTGGAACAGGTTCGTAATGTCATTTCGGATATGTCTGCAAACTTTCAGGTCAATCGGAGTTGTTTTGGGTAGTTTCAGCATCGTTGGTGGAATTTAAAAAATTCAAAGTTCATAAGCTTGAATTCGATGTGTTTTTGGGGTTTTGATGCTGTGTTTGATGTTTCAAAGGCTTGAATAAGTTTGAATGATCATATATGATGCGTTGGTATGTTTGGTTGGGCTCCCGAGGGGCTCGGGATGGTTTCGGGTGGTTAACGGGGAGTTTGGAATGGTTTTGATACTTGCTGATGTTGCTATTGCTGGTGTTTTCACACTTGCGGATGGGGAGCCGCAGGTGCGGTTCCGCAGGAGCGGACGTGGCACCGCAGGTGCGGAAGTTTGGCTGAGTGAGAGGATTCCACAGGTTCTAGGTAATTGTCGTACCTGCGAAGCCGCAGGTGCGGGAGGTCGAGCGTAGGTGCGGAGGCTGAGGACTTTGGGGTCTTTCCGCAGGTGCGCACCTGGGACCGCATGTGCAGTTCTGCAGGTGCGCGTAAGTGGTCTCATGTGCGGAACCACTGTTCAGAGAGTATAAAAACATGCGTTCGCGAATTTTTGCCATTTTACTCAATGTTTCATCCGGGTTTGAAGCTTTTGGAAGGGTTTTGAAGAGGGGATTCGATAGTTCTTCATTGAGGTAAGGTTTTTGGATTCTAAACTCGTTTATATGTGATTAAATGTCAGATTTATGGTGGAAAATTAGGGAAAAATCAGTGCAAATTGGGTAATTAGGGCTTGGGATTTAGAGTCTTTAAAAATGGAGATTTGAGGGGTCATTTGGACTCCGAATTTAGTGTTCTTTATATCTACGGACTCGTGAGATGATGAAGAACAATTTTGTATAAAAATTTCTAAGTTTCGGTACGTGGAACCGGAGGGTCGGGTTTGACCAATTTCGGGATTTTTGAGTATTTTTGATACATTTCGATTGGGATTAGTTCCTTAGCATATTATAATGATATACATCTGATTGTTGGTAGATTTGGAGCACTCGGAGGCCGAATTTAGAGGCAAGGGCACTGCAGAGTAGTATATTAGCCTGTTTTGAGGTAAGTAACGCTTCCAAACTTGGAACTGAGCGTTCGAAACCCAAACTATTTGATATTTGATGTTAACTTAGGTGACGCACTTGCAAAGTGACGGGCATGCGAGTGTTTACCAAATATTTGTATACTCATCCCATGGCACTGTCTAATGGTTATCTCTGGTTGATATTTGTACTGTGAAGGTGGTATTACCTTGAACGCAATAGAAATCATGCTAAGTATAAAGGTTAAGGCTTCACGCCGATATGTTCAGACCGGAACGGTCTATTATTGCTGTCTCTATCTGTGATTATTGTTTTCATGTACTCAGTCCTGTTAAAGTATATGTTTCATGCCTCAGTCTCTTAAGTTTCTAGTTTATTCTATATTATCATTGGTTTGGGTTGATTTTCATATGTTAGAGCATTGTGAGTGAGACTGAAAGGTACTAACTGAGTGAGGCTTGGAGCCTGGTTTTGAGATAGTTATGAGGTCGGACTGCACACCGCAGCGATCCTGGAATCATGCCTTTGTTGGCTTGATATAGCGCTTGGGATGAAAGGATCCCCTCCGGAGTCTTTACACCCCCAGTGAGCGCACATATATTGAGGGATGGATTTCCTTGGACATGGATCTTGTCTGAGTATTATGTTCCGGAGATGGATCTTCTCTGTGGGTCTCATGTTCCGGAGATGGATCTTCTCCGTGGGTCTTATGTTTCGGAGATGGATTTTCTCCGTGGGTCTTATGTTCCGGAGATGGATTTCCTCCGTGGGTATTATGTTCTGGAGATGGATCTTCTCCGTGGTGGCTGGATCGGCCTTTTTCCTTAGTACTAGGTGACAGTGTCACTTGTGTTTATGTAATATCCGGGATGGACTTTCCTAGGCCGGGAGGCCGTAGTCTAGTACTGAGTGGACCACCTTATGAGAGTTTGATTACTGAGTATACATTATTCTTGATTTTATATGAATTCATGCTAGGATGCAGAGTTACAGACATATGTTGATGCATCGTGTTTACTTCCTGATATATTACTGTCATGTCCGAGTTATATACTGTTGTTCGAATTATCGGAGGTTTATTCTGTCACTACCTCTCAGCCCGTAGTTTGACTTCGTTACTATTGAGTTGGTGTAATCACGTTATCCCCTGCACCTTGTGTGCAGATAAAGGTACAACGGGATTCAGCTCTGGTCAGTGAGTAGCAGCAGTTTTCATCAGAGTTGACGAGGTAGCAGCTGGCGTTCGTGATCTCGTCTTCTCTTCCTTTTCTACCGTCGTATTTATTTTCAGACTATGTTGGTCATTTCTTTTTGGTTGTATTAAGTATTAGCAGCTCATGACTGTGTGGCACTGGATCCGGAGTCGTAGGATTTGGGTTTTGAATTTCATAAACTAGTTTCCAAATTTTGATTTATTATTATTTTTATCCACAGACTTGTTAAGAAGGATATTTTATTGGAAATTTTATTTAGTTAGATAAAATGGGTGGTTTGCCTGGTTCCATGATAGGCGCCATCACGACTCCGGAAATGGATCGTGACATTTTCTTGGTTGTTCTGCCACTTGTTGCATGAATACTTGACTTATCTTAGTGCACACGCCTATTGGAATTTCATGCAACTCATATGATCTCGAATATTACTTTGTATTTTACGTCCCGTTCCTTAGTCACGATAGGTGCCACTTTTTTACGGAGTGCATACCATATTATAGTGAGATTGCTGACCGTTTCTTCTTTAGGTCACTATACTTATGTTGAAGCATTCTTCCTTATTTCCTCAGCTAGTCTTTTGTTGCCGTGCTTAGGGAAGACCCTCTGACTATTGTAAAGTTGTGAGCTTATTACATTGTATACCCCATAGTATTTCTGATGTTCTTACTCGCCTATCATTATCCTTTAGTTACTTACGCCCCGCGCCCTTATGCTCGTAGGATTTCTTCTGAATTGCTATTTTAGTTGTCTCCCTTGTGGCACTCTCTTTTATTTCCATAACACTTATATTGTACCTTCTACTACCCCAACTCCTATCTGAATATTTCTCGAGGATTACGATGTCGTATCTGAGAGGCCGAATTTCCTATGCTGGGTTTCACTACGTTTATCTTGCATGATCTACTGATTTATCTGAGACCTCTTGTCTAGCCGTAACCAAGCTCTTTCTGAATCAACTACTAACCACTCTTCGGTCCATGCTCATATTTATATTCTGTGTAACCTCTCTTGGGTTAAGTCTTTTGTCTTAACTTGCTTTTTGCACTGGCTCCTAATGTATCAAATGTTCATTCTCACTTATTTATCAATAACATCTGGTGTGGGGAGCCTTAATGGCTCTCTCGACATCGTGCTTGAATAATGTTCTAGAGTCGTAACATATCTATAGGATCTGAATAAATGCAATATCATTGTGTTCGCCTTTTTACTGCATTCTTTCTTTACTATTCCATAGTTACTTGAACTACATAACTCCGACTTACTACCATATCACACCATCTTCCCCCTTTAGGGGAGTACTAGCATTTAATGCTATGAAGATTTACCTATATATTGTTTACCTCTTCATCTTTGGCTTTTTTTCATGTCTTCACTAACTCTTACTTGCGTTGCGGTAACCCTTCTCTACTAGGGATGATTGAATTCCTTATGCACAAGGGTGACACCTAGTGTAACTGGCACACTTAGTCCCTTAAGCATGAGTCTTCTCACATTGCTTGCTTTAGGGAAGCGTCTTCCTGAACGACCTTTAAAGGTTATTCTTCCGTTGTCCATTCTATCATTTCTGGAATACGATTTCTGAAATTCTTACGATGCCGACTATTATCGAATCCTTTGGTCCCTAAATCATGTTCAACTTTTTTTCGTTTACTAGCCTATGTTGATTTATATTACTCCGTAGGGGTCTAACTTATACTTCTGGTAATTACTTTGGAGTCGCCAACTCATTTTCTCGAAATGAGGATAAGACTTTATGGCTTATACTCTTTTATAGTCTCAAGGCCTGCCACCTCTTGTCTTTTCCTTCACTTGACTATAGACTCTGTCATCATATCATATTATGATTTACCGTTACAACCCTTTTATCACATCTTACTCGTAATTTTTCACTTATTCTCTTCTTATTCTCCTGCTAATATCTCTGTCTATTACCTTATTCTGAAAACTTCAACAAAATATTCTTTCACTTTATCTCCCCTTGCTCCATCTCACTGGATATTCGGGTTGTCTAATATTCTCTTTTTACTAAGGGCGGGAGTCATACTAAGGTAAATATTTATCCCTTCTAGGGTTCCACTACATGTCTTCTGATTTTTTGGAACGTTCTTGAATTCATATCTGACTGTACTATTCTAGAGTGCACCATCTGGTATGCACAATCTAATAGGGCCTAAAGAGGGCCACATCGCCAAGAATTCTCTCTCTACTAATGCCCTTACATGTTGTTGTATTAACCCACTGGCTAGCTGTAATTTTCAAATTAAAAGAATCTCTATATCATTAGAAAAAATAAGTCTTGGCTCGAACCCTAACGACTCAGCTCTATAGCGCGATTTGGATTTGAAAGAAGGGTAACAGACTCCTATATGCCTTGTAGCTTCCTGTTTATATAATGTGGTGGCGACATATTTATAAACAAGGATCTACTAGACACGGCTTGTAGACTCCTTAAGACAGAACTGCTCTGATACCAAGTTTGTCATGCCCCAAACTTGAAAAGGCGTGGCCGGCACCCGGTGCGGTACTCGGCCCGAGCGTACCACTCCATAACTGTGAACTCTAGAGGGGTAACCCTCAACTTAGGCCTATGAGGTCATATTCTGAATCGTCTGAAAATATCGTCTCTCTCATCTGTGGGTTAAACATACCTAAAAACTGATATATATAATTGTGCAGGCCGATAAGCCGCCATAACATCTAATGATATAAAAAAATATGCAGGACTCGTCTACAAGCCTCTAGCGATAGTTAAACTGTATCATGGTCGGGACAGGGCCTCGACCTACCCATGAAACTTGTATATATAAAATAAACTCCGAGGAAGTGGAGCTTACCAACCAAGATGATGTTCGACTTTGTCTACTGGAGGGTCTGTCCAACTGTCAATCAGGACCTGCAGGCATGAAGTGCAGCGTCCCCGACAAAAGAGACGTCAGTATGAAATAATCTACCGAGTATGTAAGCCGATAGAATAACTGAAAGCTAAAATTGAACTGATAATATAATAACTAAAAATAACTGGGAGTAAAAGATAATTTGAAGATATGCTTACCTGCTGATAGTGACTCAACTCTCTCAATATAGTAAGTAAAATAGATGCCCGGCCTTATAAGGCTCAATATATGTAATTGCTCTGCCACAGTAGGCTCGCTCATAGGTGCTCAACCATACTAGACTTTGTATCTAGGCCATTCTGGGCTCGCTCGTAGGCGTTCGGCCATAGTAGGCTCGGTATATAACTCACAATCTAATCGGAGGTTGCCCAATATGGTCCTACCTACGATTATGGCTCGATGGTGGTGAAAATACTGTAATACTGTATATATATAGACTCTCAGCTTTCTTAGCTGAAAGAAGACAAAACTAAACTGAATATGAAGTTTCGATAAGGGAGAATGCTGTAACTTATGAGACTAGAAAAATGTACACAAATTCAGGAATATGAACTTCTCTTTATGTCTCGTTATCAAACACATGCAGTTACTGGATCATGCCAAAATGAAGGAAAGGTTTAGCCTTAACATACCTTATCACAATATGTCCAATAACCACGTTATACTTGTCTTGTTTCACCTTAATCTACAACAATGATAACAATACTATCATCAAGTTACGGAAGGTACAACTATCACACAATGAACTACAAACTTATTTTGTAACAAAACGGGCATCATCTCCCCTATAATATTTACTTCCCCCTAATTTGACATAACACCAAAAACTCAAGAACACAACAATAACAGTATATACACATCATTTTCCAACCTTATATCCATTAAAAAATATCACAAAACAGCCCAACATACCCGTATCACTCCATACACAAAACGACAACCTTATTAGTGTCAAACAACCCAAAAATATAACGACGACGACCAGTAAACCACCCTGCCATTATGTGGTGTTTTTAAACACTCTTTCTCATACAAAACTCCACAAAAACCGCAGCTAAAGTGACAACCCAACAAGAACATGAAACACTCCACAAAACAGCCCATTATAAGTTGAACAAGTCGAACTAACGGCTTCCGATCACCGTCCCGTGAATTCTTACAATTATTGAATGAATTTCTCTACTTCAACAACAGAAAAAATGGATGAAAAAGGGTAGTATACTTACCATATTTGGTGAATGTCTCAGCTCTTATCTTGATTCTTCAACCCTTAGGTTTTTCTCCAACTAGAACTTGAAAAGAAGAGAAATTTATATACGGTTTTGTGTTGAATTTTTGGGAGGATTTTGCTGGGGTGTACATCTGACTATTTTGATCTATTATGAGTGTAATATCTGAAGGAAATCAGCCTTTAAAAGGGCTCTTTGGCCGACCTTGGAGCTTTTATTTGAGGCCTCTCCTTTTGGCAAGTAGGTGATGCACCTACTTGTCACCTACCAGTATGCGCAGTCTCGCGAAAACGTGAATATCTCTCTATTCCAATGTCGTATCAATGAACGGTTTACTCCGTTGGAAACTAGACTCATAGTTATTCAATTTGGTAGGTAGATCATCCCGTAATTCCATTTACATTGGGATAAATTCTCAGCTACATTTAACCTAATTTTCAGCATATTTATGAATGTAACTAGTGATGACCTTTGCTAACTTTTGTTCCACAACTCGCTTGAATTAAAAATGTAATACACAACTATCATAAGACTAAAATAACTCATAACATAACCTCCTCATCATGTTAAGAACCCTAATATCACCCCAAACATACATGTTATAACATTCCCAACTTGTCGACATTTGACAAAATTTATTTTCTTCAATTTATTTAGCTTTTAAGCCTTTCAACCATCTTGGCACTTGTTATCCATGATCTTAAATATAGGTAACCTCCATGGTAACATGATTAAATTACTTTATTTTCTCTCAAAGATGATCTCATTTGTGAGCTTACATCAATTGACTTACGCCGTACCCTCACGTACAAAAATATGGGGTGTAACACAAAAAAAAAATATGTTATTTGATAAATAACAATTCATAAGAAAATAACACACATTAATTAAATCTTGATAAGAATTTCACGGGTTGAGCTATGACCTAAATTATAGTTCATCTTGAGTCAGCTCATCTCAACCCAATTAACTTTTAGGCGAATCATTAACCCGCCCATTATTGTCTCGGCTCATGTTGACCGGCTGGAAATCAGCCAACCCGACCATTAGAAAACATTAGGTACCGGATTCACCCCTTTCATTTTGAAGAATTAATCTAAATAGTTGTTCATATTCAATCTCTTAAATAAAACATAGCTGGTAAATGTATAGTTCATGTATATACTAAAAAAAAGTAACTTTCTATATAACCCGTCTGGACTTTAAAATTTATTTACAAAATTGAAATTGCAGTAACCATGATATCTCATCCACGGGCCAAGGCGATGAAGCACATTTCATTGTATATCTATATTACTATAAAATCATGAATACAATATTGGTTTACAAAAATAACCTTATAATAATAAGTATAATAACTCATAATAAAAGGACATAACCGAAATTCTTAGATATTAGTCTTATAATCATATTATTTTTAAGATATAATACTACACGTTAGGAATCCTACATGATTATCTTTAATTAAAATTTTACTTCATATAAATTATTTAAAACGAAAGGAGAAAACTATCAGCAATCTAAAAATATGAACTAAAACACAAACTCATGTAAATGCATAAAAGTAAGAATAATCTATATCCTACTTTTCCAACAATAAAACTACACGATAACTTTTGTGTTCTTTGTTTTAATATTTTAATCATACAAAGTCAGATTTGCCTCTATATTTTCTTTCATACCAAATTATTTGCCCTTTTTAATTTTAAATCGATAAGTAATTTATTTAAAAATTTGGTTATTAAATTATACTTTTCTATTTTTGTAATTTACTACGGCAAATATTTCTACAATTAGTATCACCATTAGCGTAGAAAAAGTAATCAATACTAGAAAAGATAGTAATTATTTAGTCATGTAATCCTATTACTTTTAGGATATACTTCTTAAAAATTTCTATCACTAATTTAATTTGAAAGTATATTCTAATGTCCTATTACTAATTTAATTTGAGAATGTATCATATTTTCCAAGACCATTTAGAAAAAAGAGAGCCTATATTATTATAAAAGCATAAATAAAATATTAATATACCAAAATAGGCTTAAAATATTAAACGGAAGAACTCATAGGGAAATGAAATAACTACAATTACCTATTTTTGGACTACAATATATTCTATGCTAATTTTTAATATTTAATATTTTAAAATTAATAAAATTTTATCTATTAAATTCTTATTAAAAAGATGTAGGAAGGTTTAACAAAATCAATTTTATAAGAATCTTCTGTATTGGAAATACATTACCACTCCATAATGGCCAATACCAAAAAATGTAAAAGTAATATTAAATGGACTGCATAAAGAGCTGAAATTGAGAAACAAAAAAAATCCATGATATATATTTTTATATTATATTTGAACTATTTTTCTAACCAGATAATATTTTTTTAATTAATTTTTCGTGTAATAACACTCAATTGTTAAACAACAACTAAGAAAATATTTAAGAATATAAATGTATGAGAGAGGGAGAGAGAGAGAGAGAGAGAGAGAGAGAGAGAGAGAGAGAGAGAGAGAGAGAGAGAGAGAGAGAGAGAGAGAGAGAGAGAGAGAGAGAGAGAGAGAGAGAGAGAGAGAGAGAGAGAGAGAGAGAGAGAGAGAGAGAGAGAGAGAGAGAGAGAGAGAGAGAGAGAGAGAGAGAGAGAGAGAGAGAGAGAGAGAGAGAGAGAGAGAGAGAGAGAGAGAGAGAGAGAGAGAGAGAGAGAGAGAGAGAGAGAGAGAGAGAGAGAGAGAGAGAGAGAGAGAGAGAGAGAGAGAGAGAGAGAGAGAGAGAGAGAGAGAAGGTTGGTTAGAGTCAATACCAATAATGATTCTATAGACATAAATATCTAAAAGTGAAATGTCATATCAATCTTTTACTCTTTGAAAATAAAATTTATGGTGGATAAAATTATAATTAAGATTAAATATTCAAAACAAGAGATGAACTAATATTAAGATTTGAATCAAAATAGAATAACTTTTTTATGTTAAAATCAAATAACTTAATCTTTTAATTAATTATTTAGCAAGAGAATCCAATTCAATTATTTTTTAAATTCATCATATGAGTAAAATTCTTATTCAAGTTAAAAAAACACTTAGAGTACATAAATTTATTCCATAAAAAAAGTAAAAAGATTAGCATATTATTAAGAATCAAAATGTTATACAAGTGTCTGAGAAAGCTCAATCAAAGCTAAATCATAAACAAGAACAAGCTTTCAGGACTATATTATAAAGAGTTGACTATGCTATAACGAGATTATTTTTTGTATATGCCTTTGGCGGAATCGAAATAATATTTATATGTCATGCATTATTTGCAAATATCATATCAACAGGTATGACATTAGCAATAATAGCAAGTGCTGTACCAATAACGATTTTATTGTGAGGCGACCCACTTTAAATTTGATATAGCTCTTCAAACAACTTAAATAACCATCACAAATATATCAAAGTAGAGAAATGATGCTAAATTTATACGGAAAGCAAAATTAATAATATGAGATGATGCACTTATGGCTAAGTATCAAACGATCGAAATAATTGCCCGAAGTTCTAGAGATATATTGGATTTTAATGAACCGTTTGATGGAAATTAATGGTTTGGGAGGTAATTTATGTCAAGTACTACCAGTAGTTTCAAAATCGACAAAATAGAGACTATAAAAGCTAGTTTATACTTCTGATCTCAAATGAAAAAAATTCAACTGACAAGAAATATAAAGTAAGAACAGATCCAATATTCAATGTCTTCTTGCTTCGTGTCGAAAACGAAGAAGAAAATCTAATAAAAATGATTTGGTTCTTCCGGAAAACTTGGTTATCAATCACAATAGTAATAATAGTGCATTGAATTAGAGAAATAATTCTATCATTAGATTAAAACGCAATTTGTGCAAATCACATGATAGAATTAAAAAGATATCTTAGGTAGCTGAAATGAATATGATCAACTAAATAAAAGGTGGATTGCAAAATTTTATATTAAAAATAAAATATTTTTCTATTTTGATTCAGCAGAAAATGATTCCAATAATTATTATCAAGAGAATACTTAAATACTTTAATACTAAATGACCTTTTACCATACATGTTTGTTGTCAAGTTTATTATTTCCTACGTATGTTACTTTCACCGTATATATAATTGTCACCACCCTAATTTTCCATCGTGGGGACCGTGATGGCGCCTAACATGGAACCCGCTAGGCAAGACAACGTTAACGTTTATTTACCCTATTCATTTTTTTAACAGATAACAGGTGATGTACAAATCAACGGAAATAAAAGTGCGAAAGAAAACAAAGTCTAACAACTTGATTAAATGCTATTACGAAAATCACAATACCAAACCCAGAATTTGGTATCACAACTTCACGGACTGTCTATGAATACTACATATAAAGGCCTGAACAAAATAAATACATATGTCTCAGAAATAAGAAGAACAACATGGAAATAAAGTAGGAGGGGACGCCAAGGCCTGCAGACGCCTGCAGGAGTACCCCCGAATCTCCAAATGGACTGAAGGTAGCCTCCTCGGTCTAGTACCGTAGGGTCCTGTACCGGGATCTGCACAACGAAAATGTTCAGATTGTAGCATCAGTACAACCGACCCCATGTACTGAGTAAGTGCAAAGCCTAACCTCGGCGAAGTAGTGACGAGGCTAGGACACGACAACCAAATCAACCTGTGCAGTTTAATAGTATACGGAGAAAATAATAACAACGAGAAATAAGTAGCTAAGCATAAAGGAAAGAGGAACATGCTGAGGGGAGAAAATCTCAAATAATGAAAATAACGAGATAAATCACAAATTAGATATCAATTTAAGCAACATAAATAGTAACACAAAAGCAAGTGCACGACATCACCCTTCGTGCTTTTAGTCTCATCCTCACCAAGTAATAAATAGAAATTCACAACATCACCCTTTGTGCTTTTACTCTCATCCTCTCAATAAATCAATAGAAACGGCACGACATCACCCTTCGTGCTTTTAATATCATAATATGGCACGACATCATCCTTCGTGCTTTTACACTCTCTCACAATATCATACACGACATCACCCTTCATGCTTTACACTCTTCCTTACCCAAACAATATCAATAACACCAATCCGTCAAGGAAAATCAACAGTATAAACAACAATAATAAAGCCATAACGTCCCGACAAGGGAGCCAACAGTAGAATCAATACCATCCCGGCAAGGGAAACAACTATAACCAATCTCACTCAGTACATAACTTCACATAAAAATTTTCAACTGAAATCAATACTCAACACTCATCAATATCTAGGAATTTCCACCATCATGGATAGCTATAGTGAAACTCAAGTATTACTTAACCAAAAATCACATAAATCACAATATTCGACTCACGGGCATGCTTGACACCAACGTATAAGTACTCGTCACCTAACCTATACGTTGAACATGATACTAACACATAGCAAATAGGACACAATACATATTCCCTCAAGCTAAAGTTAAGCCAAACACTTACCTCGAATTCCACGACCAAACTCAAGCCTCGATTATCGCTTTTCCTTTAGAATTTGCCTCCAATTCAATTGTATCTAGACTTAATTAGCTTAATAATATCAATAGTGCTAAATAATTCAACCCCAATGCTTAATTATGAATTTTCTATCATTCTTCCCAAAAGTTAAAAATCGACCTCGGGCCCGCTTGGTCAAAATACGAGATTCGGACCAAAACTCGATCACCCATTCACCCACGAGCCCGAATATGTAATTAGTTTCGGAATCCGACTCCAAAACGAGGTCTAAATTCCAATTATTCAAAAATCCCTAACTCTACCCAAATCCCCAATTTTCTACCCTTAAAACCCTAGGATTCTTGATGATAATTGATGAAAAACATTAGAAAGTTGAAGGAAATTAGTTAGTGGACACTTACCTATGATTTGAGAAGAAAATCTCTTGAGAAAATTGCCCTAGGTCTTCTATTTTTGTGAATAGTTGAAGAAGAAACGGCTGAAGTTCTAATATAAAAACACTCACTGCCTGACCTTCCCACCTGCGGTGCTTGGGTCGCACCTGCGCTTACGCATGTGCGGAAAAATGATCGCCCCTGCGGAAATGGGCAAGGCCACTAAGGGCCGCACCGGCGGAGGAGTATCCATTCCTGCGGAGTCGCTTCTGTGGAAAAAGGGTTCGCATCTGCGAGGGGACCGCACCTACGAACTAAGGATGCGCGCCTGCCGTCTTGCACCTGCGACCCTAGGCTCGCAGGTGCGGGCACACCAGAACTGGTGCACCAGCAGTGATTTTCCAAGTTCAAACACCCCGAAACCCACACGAAACTCACCCGAGCCCTCGGGGCCCCAAACCAAACATGTACACAACCTCAAAACATCCTACGGACTTACTCGTGCGATCAAATCGCCAAAATAACATCTTAAACAACGAATTTAACATAGAAATCAAAGAAAAATCTCAAAACATCCAAAGTTTCAAATCTCACAACTACGGGTCTGAATCACGTCAAATGACCTTCGTTTCTTACCAAATTTTACAGACACAACTCAAATATCATTTTGAACTTGTACCGGGATCCGGAACCAAAATACGGGGCCGATACCATCAATTTCAAATATAATCAAATTTCCAAAAACTCTTATATTTTGAGTAAAATAATTTCTTTCAAAAATTCATTTCTCGAGCTTGGGACCTCGGAATTCGATTCCGGGTATACACCCAAGTCCTATATTTTCCGGACCCTCCGAGACCGTCAAATCACGGGTTCGGGTATGTTTATCCAAAATGTTGACCGAGGTCAACTTAAATTCAATTTTAAAGGTAAGTATTTTTCTCAGTGTTTCACATAAAAGCTTCCCGGATATACGCTCGGGATGCGCACGCAAAATGAGGTGAGATAAAAGGAGGTTTTCAAGGCCTCAGAACACAGTTTTGACTTCTAAAACAGGATATGACCTTTTGGGTCATCATATTCTCCACCTCAAAACAAACGTTCTTCCTCGAACAGACATAGAAGAGTACCTGAATCAGGGAAAAGGTGGGGATATCGGCTCCGCATATCGGACTCGGACTTCCAGGTAGCTGCCTCGGCAGACTGACCTCTCCACTGAACACGAACCGAAGGATAACTCTTCGATCTCAACTGACGAACCAGCTGGTCTAGAATAGCTATCGGTTCCTCCTCATAGGTCAAGTCCTTGTCCAACTGGACACTGCTGGAGTCTAAAACATGGTTTGGATCGCCGTGGTACTTCCGAAGCATAGACACATGAAACACTGGGTGCACAATTGATAAATTTGGTGGCAATGCAAGTCTGTAAGCCACCTCTCCCACTCTATCGAGGATCTCAAAAGGACCGATGTACCTAGGTCTTAGCTTGCCCTTCTTCCCAAACTTCATCACACCCTTCATGGGGGACACACCTGAAGCAACACCCGCTCTCCGACCATGAATGCCACATCACAAACTCGGCGGTCGGCATAAATTTTTTGCCTGGACTGAGCTCTACGAAGTCTATCCTGTATGATCTTAACCTTATCCAAGGCATCCCGCTCTAAGTCTGTACCCAACAACCGAGCCTCTCCCGGCTCAAACCACCCAACCGGCGACCGACACCACCTACCATATAAGGCCTCATAGGGAGCCATCTGAATGCTCGACTGATAGCTATTGTTGTAGGCAAACTCAGCTAATGGCAAGAACTGATCCCAAGAACTTCCACATTCAATGATACATGCTCGTAACATATCCTCCAAAATCGAAATAGTACGCTCGGACTGTCCGTCCGTCTGAGGATGAAATGCTGTGCTCAACTCAACCCTCGTGCCCAACTCACACTGAACTGCCCTCCAGAAATGCGAGGTAAACTGCGTACCTCGGTCAGAAATGATAGACACGGGCACACCATGAAGACGAACAATCTCCCTAATGTAGATCTCTGACAATCTCTCCGAAGAATATGAAACTTCCACAGGGATGAAATGTGATTACTTGGTCAGCCTATCCACAATAAACCATACTGCATCGAACTTCCTCTGAGTCCATGGGAGCCCAACAACGAAATCCATGGTGATACACTCCCACTTTCACTCAGGAATCTCAATCTGCTGAAGCAATCCACCAGGCCTCTGATGCTCGTACTTAACCTGCTGACAATTCAAACACCGAGCTACATATGCCACAATATCCTTCTTCATCCTCCTCCACCAATAGTGCTGTCGCAAATCTTGATACATCTTTGTGGCGCCCGGATGAACGGAGTACCGGGAACTATGAGCCTCCTCTAAAATCAACTCACGAAGTCCATCCACATTGGGCACACAAAACCCTGCATCCGTAAAACTCCATTATCACCAACAGTAACTTGCTTGGCACCACCGTGCCGCACCGTGTCCCTAAGGACACACAATGAGTATCATCATACTGCCAATCTCGAATACAGTCAAATAATGAAGAGCGAGCAACTATATAAGCTAGAACACGACCGGGCTCAGAAACATCCAATCTCATGAACTGATTAGCTAAAGCCCGAACATCCAAAGCAAGCGGTCTCTCCCCGACCGGGATATATGCAAGACTGCCCATACTGGCTTACTTCCTACTAAAAGCATCGGCCACCACATTTTCCTTCCCCGGATGATATAAGATGGTGATGTCATAGTCCTTCAACAGCTCCAACCATCTCCTCTGACTCAAATTTAGCTCCTTCTAGTTGAACAAATATTGAAAACTCTTATGTTCCGTGAACACCTCACATGACACGCCATATAGATAATGCCTGCAAATCTTCAGCACGTGAACAATGATTGCTAGCTCAAAATCATGAACTGGATAATTCTTCTCGTGGATCTTCAACTGACGCGAATCATATGCAATAACGTCGCTATCCTGCATCAACACTGCACTAAGTCCAACCCGAGATGCATCACAATATACAGTATATGGCCCTAAACCTGTGGGTAAAACCAACACCGGCGCCGTAGTCAAAGCTATCTTGAGCTTCTGGAATCTCGCCTCACACTCCTCTGACCACCTGAAATGGGCACCCTTCTGAGTCAACCTGGTCATCGGGGCTGCAGTAGATGAAAACCGATCCATGAACCGATGGTAATAGCCCGCCAAACCCAAGAAACTCCGGATCTCTGTGGCTGATGTGGGTCTAGGACAACCCTTGACTACTGAAATCTTCTTAGGATCCACCTGAATACCCTCTGTTGATACAACATGACCCAGAAATGCAACTGAACTCAACCAAAAATCATATTTCGAAAACTTGGCATATAACTGATTGTCCTTCAGAGTCTGGAGGACGACTCAAAGGTGCTGCTCATGCTCCTCCCAGTTGCATGAATAAATCAAAATATCATCAATGAAGACAATCACGAAGGAATCCAAATAAGGCCTGAACACTCGGTTCATCAAATCCATAAAAGCAGCTGGGGCACTTTTCAACCCGAATGACATCAATAAGAACTCATAATGCCCGTGCGAAAAGCTGTCTTAGGGACATCGGATGCCCTAATCCTCAACTGGTGGTAGCAAGATCTCAAATCAATCTTGAAAAATACCTTGGCACCCTGAAGTTGATCAAACAAATCATCAATCCTCGGCAATGGATACTTGTTCTTGATGGTAACCTTGTTCAATTGCCGATAATATATGCACATCCTCATCGATCTGTCCTTCTTCTTAACAAACAACACCGGCGCACCCCAAGGTGAGACACTAGGCCTAATAATGCCTTTATCAAGAAAATCCTGCAACTGTTCTTTAAACTCCTTCAACTCTAGCGGGGTCATACGATATGGCGGAATAGAAATGGGCTGAGTGCCCGGAGCCAAATCAATGCAAAAGTCAATATCCCTGTCGGGTGGGATACTCCGCAGGTCTGCAGGAATCACCTCTGGAAACTCACGGACAATGGGCACAGACTCCATAGAAGGAACCTCGGCACTAGACTCACGAACATAAGCCAAATAGGCCAAGCACCCCTTCTCGACCATACGTCGAGCCTTCATATATGAGATAACCCTGCTGGAATAATGACCAGGAGTCCCTACCCACTCCAGTCGAGGAAACCCTGGCAATGCTAAGATCACGGTCTTGGCATGACAGTCCAGTATGGCATGATAAGGCGACAACCAATCCATCCCCAAAATAACATCAAAATCTACCATATCAAGAAGTGGAAGATCTACACTGGTCTCAAGACCACCAATAACCACTACACACGAACGGTAGACATGATCTACCACAATAGAATCACTCACCGGTGTAGACACATATACAGGAGTACTCAGAGAATCAAGAGGCATAACCAAATAAGGAGCAAAATAAGATGACACATAGGAATACGTGGACCCTGGATCAAATAAAACTGAAGCATCTTTGCTGCAAACTGAAACCATACCTGTGATAACCGCATCGGAGGCCTCAGCCTCAGATTTGGATAGAATAACATAACATCGGGGCTGGGCCCCACCAATCGGAACTACATCCCTGAGACGACCTCCTGCTGGCTGACCTCTACCTCTAGTAGCCTGGCCTCCACCTCTAACTGCCTGACCTCCACCTGTAACTGCCTGACCTCCACCTCTAACACCTCGACCCCTATCTCTGGCTAGCTGAGCTGGCGGTGGAACTCCTGGTGCAAAAACCATGGCACGAGAACCCTGGTGCTGAGAACTGCTCGAGGCTCAAGGGCAATATCTAGCAATGTGCCCCAGACCACCACAAGTATAACAAGCTCTCGGCTGCTGATGTGTGGCTAGAATTCGTGATTTTAAGCATTATTTACCTCGCATTTTATGTACTTT
>ML317925.1:0-29271 GCA_005239505.1 Nicotiana paniculata
TAAATAGGCACAGCTAATTGAGGGCCCTTCAATCAACTACAACAAGAACGTAGTTAAACAAATGGAGTTTAATCAACCAATCAAAGCTATATTAATATCAAAAGAGTTTATTCCCCAACGGGTTCCACACGAAATTAGCTAAACAAATTTATAAGAATAAAATCTAAAACAACTTGCATAATTAAACTACAAAGTAAGGAAGAAAATATGTACAAATTGATGTTTTGCCTTCGATCCACTCTAAACTCGAATCTCTGTGTATCCCTGTGAATCTCTCTTTGTAGTTGTGTTGTAGGAGTCTATTTATAGGTTTAGTGTGAACCCTAACCATGTAGGAGACTTCTATTTCAATTAGAAAACACTTAAACCCGTCAAAACTCGATTTCTGGCCGAACTGGGGACCTGGCGTTTGGACCCAAACGCCTGGCTAACGCCAGGCAGGGTCAGTGTGTTTGGCTCTTCCGCCCGGCTATCGCCCGGGTGTCTCATTTCGCGTATTTTTCGACGTATTTGCATCATTTTAGCTCCGTTTCCATATCCACTTCACCTACGCATGAAATAAACTCCATTAAGCACATAACAAGTGTAATTTTATCATTAATGCGCATAAAATGTAAGGTATATCATATGTTAAACTATGCAATTTTTTCTCGCATCAAGGGTACATGGGTAGTAAAGGATATGATGATCTGTGCGCTAATGCTACGCATAACACCTCTATTTGAGGAACGTTTACCGAGTATTGTATAGAAGTGATCCTATAGGCTAATAAACCCAGGACCCCCTTATTCCCGTTTTTTTTAAAAATAACCTTTATTTGTTCAAGTTGCTTTATGACTAATTCACTTAAATTGAGTTTGGCCGGTACCCACTGTTGTGGACCTCGAGGGGTGCCTAACAACTTCCCCTCAAGGTAATTTCGAGCCCTTACCCAATCTCTAGTAATTTAAACCGGTTTATGAGTTATTTTTTTTAGGTTCCCTAACGCACCTTAATCCGTTAGGTGGCGACTCTTCAAATTCATACCTCATCCCAAAAGGAAATAAGTTGTCCCAAAATGTCGAAACCCGATTTTGCAAGGAAAAGGGGGGCACGACAGCATGGCAACTCTACTGGGGATATTAGGCTCTTACCATAACAAACTTGCTTTTTGTGAATTAGTCTTTAAGCATGCTTTATTCTGCTAATGCGTGTGCACCCTTTCCCTTCCCCCTTTATGTGAATTAAATTGCCTATTTTCAAGCATTTTTTATTTTCTTTACTACAGAAACTAACTTGTCTCCTTGTTTTCTTTATTAAACGCCTTTTCAATTATTTAATAACGCATTTATCATTTTTAACGTGCAAATATGTGACAACATTCTATTTACTGTTGCATAAATCATGCGCCACATCATACTCCACTCGTGCATAATCAATCCTATAGCAACGCTTGATGAGTGTTTGCGCCCTTCCTACATATCACCCTTTTAATTCGGAAAGGCTTATTTGCGGTAAAACTAGTCGATCAGCGGTGCATTCGACAGTTCCGTGCCTTTCCCCCTCAAGTTGTCTGCTTGAGGGTACCAGTCTAGACCTCTATAGAAACCTTACTCTGATTAATTGTACATGTATCATGGTCAAACCTGGTCGGGTTAATATGTTGTCCACATAATAACCCTTTAAGATGAACCTTATCTAAAAGTCCACTGGGTTTCCATAATCCCAATGGGTGCGACCATGTTTTGTGAATTAATTTTGGAGAACTAAATGCCAATATGCTAATCATGGATGTATAAGTAGTCGAATCTGGAGGGGGAAAGGGTCTAACCTTATTTGTTTTGCATAAACGAGGCACGAAGTCCCCAGATTCGGCATGGTCCAAAGAATACCACCATTGTTGCTGGATTGGTGGGAGGACCTTTCGCCAAGTGACAAAGACCATGTGAAAAGGGTCCTCGGAAAATTACCCTCTTACTGGATATCCAACCAAACAATATGTTGATCGAAGCAACCACTATGTTCTGGGACGGAGAAAGGTCTGTGTTCCGTTTTGGCAACATAGAAATGACTCCTCTATTGGAGGAGATAGGGGGATTCACTGGACTACCTAGGGACAGTCTGGGTTTATTGGAGCCGGAAAATCGTGCCGCTAGGGGGTTCTTAAAAATGACGGGTTATTAAAAAGAATGATGATTTGGAGTGCCTGAAGGAGTCCTACATACCCTTTGACTACCCTTATGAACAATATGGTCATAGCAAATCCTATCGTATTTTCCATGATGATTTCTCTATCACTTCCTTGGGTTATATTCACCGCAGGGTTTTTGTGTTCGTTGTTTGCTTCCTAGGTATGATAGTATTCCCAGCAAAGGAGACAGGATTCACACTAGACTGGCTATGGTAGCCAGAACTTTAATGGAGGGGACTGAGGGGAAAACATACACTATTGTCCCTATGATCATAGCTAACATCTATCGGGCTTTGGACCGCTGCCAGAAGGGGTTTAAACATTTTGAAGGTTGCAATTTGTTGCTACAACTTTGGTTATTGGAGCATCTCCAAAAGGGTCAATATCATCAAGAGTTTCCACGAAGGGCGTGGAATGATCATATAACCTTCCATCACCCTAAGAGAATGACTTACATCCCTGACAGTTTTGCTCAACCGGAAATGCTATAGAATGGGCGCAGTTTTTTAACAATTTGATTGAGGACCAGGCTCAATGGATGTTCGAGTGGTTCCCTACCAGTGAGTTCATCATCAGATCTAGGGACGTTTTGCACTTGGTGTTGATCGTGTTAAGGGGCATATACCCTTATGTTCCCATCAGGGTTATGAGACAAGTAGGCAAGAAGCAAGTAATACCGCGAGTTTCTAAAATGGTTCATTATAGGGTAGATTTACAAGATGACGACATCCTGTACAAATGTGAAGCTTAGCATATGTGGCATCTAAAGGTTATTGTGGAAAGGGACACCATCAAGCCATACAGGTACCATGCAGGGCATGTATGCTTTTACCTATCATATTTGGAAGACAGCATAGCAGGGGTAGTTGAGCCGGGAATCGGTCGAGGAAACATGGTCATAGACAGAGTTGCTGAAGCCCAAGTGAAATACAATAAACTGCGCAAAAAGGTTTATGAGTCCGAGGCCGAGCATCTGGAGCAACACAAGACTGATATGAAACTGATCAATGAATGGAGGGAAAGGGCTATCAAATCTAATGAAAGCCTGGAGCATTTGGAGCAGGGTCTGATGGAGCTCGAGGGGAAGATGAGGAAAAGAGTCGTCGATTGCCAGAATGCTGAGGGAAGCGAAGGAGGACATCTAGCGGGAGTATACCTGTTGTTGGGCATGCACAACCCGGGGAACCTGATCGACAGATCCAAGAAGATCAAGCCTGGGGAAGGTCCTTCTGAGACCAAGTAGATTAGGTTTACCTGCTTTTTCAAATGTAATAAGTCCAAGTGCCATTAGTGACTTATCTCATTTAGTATCGTTTTAGATTCATATGCTTTTGCATTAATGAAATGAGGCAATTATTGGCACTAAAATTCTCCAAATCAACTTGTCGCTAGGACTACCTCGGGCACAACGAGGCTTCCAAATTAGGTCGCAAATTTACATTCCCGCACTATGTGTTTAGATATTGCAAATACTCCTCTTGGAACCCTTACTGACTTGGTTACTTTTGTTGTCTTTTCTTTCCTTCCTTTTTAATTATCCCCATTTCCTAAGGTTGGTTCACGCATACTGGCATCATCAGCTTATCATACCAGATCCATAGGCCATCCACTTTCTCCTCCTCCAAGTGTACCGAAAGGCAGAGGAAAGCAAAAATGGATGATCTGCATGGCAACACTGCACATGTTGAGAATGTGGAAACTTCTGATGGTTGGGGCACTCAAGCCCCAAATGATTTGGTTTTACGGCTTTAGCAAAAGCTACTTGCACTACAGGGTGAACTTGAGCAGGTCTGTAACTTGGAAAATCTCTCCCTCACATTGAATATCCCCGACACCCAGAATCCTGCACCACCTCAGAACACACCCAAAAAATACCCACAGAATCCTCCCGCACCTCACCAGTATACAACTCCTCCTCAAAATCAGCATCTCCCTACTCAATACCCACAAAATACCTACCATGCTCCCCAAGATACCCCACAAATTATTCATGAACCCCAAAACTCTACCAATGATCATCATTATGCCCAAAATCCTGGCCTTCACCAGAATAATCCTATATAGGTAGAAACCCTACCTCACTCCACTCAACCAATCACCTACACTAGAATCCGTTGAGAAGGACCTTCTCATCAAGAACATGGTTGAAGAGCTCAAGAAGTTGACAAGTCGGGTTCAGGGTGTTGACGGGGGTAAATGAATAGAAAGTTTGAACTATGAGGATTTATCCATAAAACCGGATGTGGAACTTCCGGAGGGTTACAAACCTCCTAAGTTCTAAATGTTTGACGGAACGGGTGATCCCAAGGTTCATATGAGGACTTATTGTGACAAGCTCGTGGGGGTCAAAAAAATATGAAAGGATTCGAATGAAGTTCTTCATGAGGAGTCTTACCGGAGATGCCCTGTCCCGGTACATAAGCCAGAATCCTAAGAAGTGGGCCAATTGGGTGAGCATGGTGTCCGACTTCATGGACAGGTTCAGATTCAACATAGAGAACGGACTGGATGTTTTCTATATCCAGAACCTAAAGAAGAAGATAACTGAGACTTTCCGTGAGTATGCTACTCGATGGAGGTCGGAAGCAGCCAAGGTTAGACTAACAACAGATGAACAAGTTCTTTGTCAGGGCACATGATCCATAGTATTATGAAAGGCTAATGGTTATTGAGAACCATAAGTTCTCCGAAACCATCAAACTCGGAGAAAGGATTGAATAGGGTATTAAAAGTGGGATGGTGAAAAATTTTGAGGCACTGCAGGCCACGAATAAAGCATTGCAATCATGTGGTATATCGAAGAAGAAAGATGTGGGAACAATTATGGTTGCCCAGGGACCCAAAACTCCATTTGTATACCAGACCCTTCCACTCACATACCAAACACCTCCACCCACATACCAACCGTCACCTCCCATATATTCCAACCTGCTACCGCCTACCACGCCTATAACACCCAACCATCCTATTATAAATCACCTCCAACTCGTCCAAACTACCAAAAACACAGTCCTAATTTTGACCGCAAACCACCCAGACAGTACACCGTCATTGCCGAACCTATCGACCAGTTATACGAAAGGTTGAAAGCCGCTGGATATGTCACCCTTATTCCCGTTGTGGTCATGGAGAATTCATCTCAATGGGTCAATCCAAACAAGACCTGTGCTTATTATTCTGGCATGAACGGACACACTATTGACGAGTGTCGCACCTTAAAAGACAAGATCCCAACACTGATTGACAATAAGGTCATACAGGCAAAAGAAAATGCACCTAATGTCTGCAACAATCCTCTTCCAGATCATAGGGGTGGAGGGGTCAATGTGATAGAAACTGATGAAGAGTCGGATCCCGAGGGATCAATCGGGCTTATTCGTGAAGGTGACGATCCTAAGAAACCCACAGTCACACTCAATCCCATTGTGGTGCAGACACGGCCCAATTGGAGTTGAGGTAGCTGCATCGGTTCCTTTACAAGTAGAAGTAACGTCACCTGTAGCAGTACTCACTCAATTTGAAGTGGAGGTGGCCACACCTTTCATTGTAACGGTGGCATCCACACCACCCTTCATTTCCAATGTTGTAGCCTGGAATTATGTGGTCGAGGCTCGAATAAAGGGAAATTCAAAGACAGAAGAATCCGGCGCTGCACAAGGAATGACCAGAACAGGAAGGGTTTATACACCTGAACACTTGGGAGAAACCAGTAAGCAAGATTCTAACAAATCGGCCGTCATTGAGACTGGTCCAGATGACCTCTGGAGGAAGGTACATGCAAGGGAGTACTCTGTCATTGATCATCTGAACAAGACTCCTGCTCAGATATCTATCCCGTCGCTGCTGCAAAATTCTAAGGCACGCAAGAATGCTCTAATGAAGGTGTTGAGTGAAGCATATGTACCCAACAACATCACTGGCGGAGAAATGGCCAATATGGTGGGGCAGGTGCTAGAAAGCCATAAAATCACCTTCCACAAGGACGAGCTGGCGCCTGAAGGGTTGAATCACAACAGGGCACTGCACATCACAGTGCAATGCGAAGATAAGTTTATCGCCAGAGTTTTGATTTACGGAGGATCCAGCCTGAATATTTGCCCATTGACAACGTTGAAGAGGTTGGGCAAATGCTTACATGATATATGAGAGGGAACTATGAATGTGAAAACATTTGATGGGTCTCAGAGAGCTACCACTGGAGAAACTAATATCTGCCTGCAGATGGGCCCTACATGGTTTGATGTTGAGTTTCATGTACTGGACATATCCTTCTCTTACAATCTGTTGTTGGGACAACCATGGATACACGTCGCTAGGGCTGTAGCATCTACTTTACATCAAGCCGTAAAGTTTGAATGGAACCACCTGGAAGTAATTATCCATGGAGATGGGAGCAACCCCATTTACACTAGTCAGACTATCTCGGTGATTGAAAACAGAAGAAGGTTAGGTGGATAAACCTACTATCGTATCGAGCGGGTCAACGCGATTAAGAAAGATAAGTGGTGGAGTAGTAATATAGCAAGCATGTTAGCATGGAGAGGATATGATCCCGACAAGGGGCTTGGTAAGAATCTTCAGGGCATATCCAAACTGATACAGCCAAAGCACCATGGTACCGCTTTTGTGTTGGGATACCAATACACCTTGAAAGAATACCAAGATTGGTCACCACCGTGGCGTGGTCCATACTATCCACTTGAGCAGCCTGTGCCACACTTGAATCAGACCTTCCAGCAAGCCGATATCATATGGTGATCAGAGGAGGAGGAAGAATTGGTAGCATTAAGGAACCTGTTCCTAGAAGATGATGACATGGATTGTTGCGTAATTGTTTAGGAGGAGGAACAGGAAGGCCCTACTATCCGAATTATGGAGAGAGGAACATTCCTCAAGAACTGGACTGTCAAGCCATTCAGGGCCCGACGAGTCCCGGGATAGCAAGGATGAACAACATTGTTTATTTTATTTTCTAAGAAAAAAAAAGATTTCCTTTCGGCGTTTTGTTTTAAATAATATTTCCAATGTTCCAAAAACGTTGTTTAAATTATTGAAAATCGCTTTTATGCTTTCAATGAATAGATGCTTATTATTACCACTTTTCTCTCGTATCTTTATCCATACAACATTATTATTTCCTATCTTGATGAATCGACGACTGTGACATGTAATGAGACAAAACGACAAAAGGACAGTGATTCAGAATAAGAAGATGTAATACTTGAAGAGATCGTCAGAGAAGTAGAGAATTTTGAGAACAAACCCAAGTCCAACCCGGACGAAACTGAGATAGTCAACTTGGGAGATTCTGAAAACGTCAAAGAAACCTGCATAAGCATACATTCGTCATCATCAGAAAAAGAGGAGTACACTCGGTTCCTGAAGGAACATGAAGCTATCTTTGCATGGTCATACGACGATATGACAGGGTTGAGCACATCCATAGTGGCTCACAAGTTACCTACAAATCCAATGTGTCTGCCAGTGAAGCAGAAAATCAGAAAGTTCAAATCGGACATGAGTCTGAAAATCAAGGAAGAAGTCAGCAAGCAGAACAAAGCCAAAGTCCTCAGGGTAGTTGAGTATACAACTTGGCTAGCCAACATTGTGCCAATTCCGAAAAGTTAGAGCCTGTGTTAATTATCGGGATCTAAATAGAGCAAGTCCCAAGGATCATTTCACGCTACCAAACATACACATCTTGATCTACAATTGTGCCAAGCATGAACTCCAGTATTTTGTGGATTGCTTCGCCGGTTACCATTAGATCTGGATGGACGAGAAGGGTGGTGAGAAAACGACTTTCATTACACCATGGGGTGTGTACTGTTACAAGATGATGCCATTCGGCCTAAATTGGGCCACCTACATGAGGGCCATGACTACTATTTTTCATGACATGATACACAAAGAAATCGAGTTATATGTGGATGATGTCATCATTAAATCAAAGAAGTCCACATACCACATAGTAGACTTTAGGAAATTCTTTGACAGATTGCGGAAGTACAACCTAAAGCTAAACCCTGCAAAGTGTGCATTCGGGGTTCCCCCCGGAAAGCTATTGGGATTGATCGTCAGCCGCCGGGGAATAGAATTGGATCCATCAAAGGTCAAATCCATCCAAGAATTACCACCGCCAAAAAGCAATAAAGATGTGATGAGTTTCCTGGGACGCCTTAATTACATCAGTCGTTTCATAGCACAATCCACAGTAATATGTGAGTCGATATTCAAAATGTTGAAAAAGGATGATGCAACTAGTTGGACCGAGGATTGTCAAAAGGCTTTTGACAAAATCAAGGGTTACTTATCAACACCACCAATTTTGGTCCCGCCAGAGCCGGGTAGGCCACTGCTACTTTACCTTGCCGTGTTAGATGGAGCTTTCGGTTGCGTTCTAGGGCATCATAACGAGACAGGAAGAAAAGAACAAGCCATCTACTACATGAGTAAGAAGTTTACACCTTATGAAGCACGGTATTCTCTGCTTGAACGAACCTGTTGTGCCTTGACCTGGATAGCTCAGAAGCTGAGGCATTACTTCTGTGCCAACACAACATATCTCATATCGAGAACGAATCCCTTGAAGTATATCTTTCAGAATCCTATGCCCACTGGCAAGCTGGCTAAGTGGAAAATCATGTTGAGTGAATTCGACATTGTCTATGTAACTCAGAAAGCAGTCAAAGAACAGGCACTGGCATACCACCTTGCTAAAAACCATGTAAAAGGATAATACGAACCCCTAAAAAATGTATTTTACCGGTGAAGAGGTATCATTCATAGGAGAAGACATTGCTGAAGCCTACGATGGTTGGAGAATGTTCTTCGACGAAGCGACAAACTTCAAAGGAGTCAGAATTTGAGCCGTCTTGGTATTAGAAACTGGGAACTATCTGGTATCTGCGAAACTCAGATTCCCTTGCACAAACAACATGGCGGAATACAAAGCTTGCATATTAGGAATCAACATGGTTGTTGACATGAGCATTTAGGAACTACTGGTAATCGGCGATTCAGATCTACTTGTGCACCAGGTATAAGGAGAATGGGCTACCAATAATTCCGAGATATTGCCATATATGCACCATGTGCAGGAATTGAAGAAAATATTCACAAAGGTAGAGTTTCGGCATGTTCCCAGATTCAGAATGAGTTTGCCGATGCATTGGCCACTTTTTCATCTATGATACAACATCCAGACAAGAACTTCATTGACCTTATCCCAGTAAGGATCCATAATCAGCCGGCATATTGTGCTCATGTCAAAGAGGAAACGGATGGAAGGCCATGGTTCCACGACATCAAAGAATATCTGGCAAAAGGAGAACACCCGGAGCATGCAAACCATACTCAGAAACGCTCGCTTCGTAGATTATCCAATCATTTCTTCCATAGTGGAGGAACCCTATATAGAAGAACTCCTGATTTGGGGTTGTTAAGGTGTGTCGACGCAAAAGAAGCTTCTAAATTGCTCGAGGAGATACACGTTGGGACCTGCGGCCCGCATATGAATGGCTTTGTCCTGGCCAAGAAGATACTTAGGGCCGACTATTTCTGGATGATCATGGAGACATATTGCATCTGATATGTTCAAAAGTGCTGCCAATGTCAAGTACATGCATATATGATAAAAGAGCCACCAAACGATATTAATCCAACAAGCTCACCTTGGCCCTTTGCCACTTGGGGAATGGACGTCATTGGTCCAATCGAGCTCATCGCCTCAAATGGGCATCAGTTTATTTTAGTGACTATCGACTACTTCACTAAATGGGTTGAAGCCACATCTTACAAAGATGTGACTAAGAAGGTCGTTGCGGATTTTGTTCGCGATCGAATTGTCTGTCGGTTCGGGATTCCAGAGTCCATCATCACTGACAAAGCCGCCAATCTCAATAATGATCTGATGAAATCCATGTGTGAGACTTTCAAAATCAAGCACAAGAATTCCACAACATATAGGCCCCAAATGAACGGAGCCGTGGAAGGCTGCCAACAAAAACATCAAGAAGATACTAAGGAAAATGGTAGAGAATCACAAACAATGGCATGAGAAGCTATCATTCGCCTTACTGGGATACCGTACCACAGTCCGCACATCAACCGGGGCAACTCCCTATTTGCTGGTTTATGGTACTGAAGCTGTTATTCCCGCCGAAGTGGAGATTCCTTCCTTGAGAATCATACAAGAATCTGATTGGTTCATATGGTACTGAAGTGGAGTTCACACCGGGGCAGATGGTGTTAAAAAAGATCTTCCCGCATCAAGATTAAGCCAAAAGGAAGTTCTCTCCCAACTGGAAAGGTCCTTACTTGGTTCATATGGTACTGATAGGAGGAGCCCTCATACTCGCAGAAATAGATGGAGAAGTCTGGCCAAAACCAATCAACTCAGATGCAGTCAAGAGATATTATGTGTAAGCCATTTATGCTTCTTCACATGATGTAAATTGAACTACACTCGAACTGATTCTCCTTTAAGAGGGGATACATAGGCAGCCTTGTAGGTTCGGTCACACTTCAATAAAATTTCCATTTCCTCCATAATCAGAAACTGGGGCAGAATTTTGAGGAGGAGCCTCAAAATTCTGAAGCAAGTTCATCCAATCGCAGCATATAAAGCAGCCAGAAGCGTTTTTCAATTAATTGGGGCAGAATTTTGAGGAGGACCCTCAAAATTCTACGGCCGAAGCAGTCGCAATGTCTTTGATCGTGTCGCAGTCACTGGTTCATCTAACCAATTTCTAAAACTATATTTTACTATGTCTTCGCAAAATTATTCATGCATGCTTTTGAACATAAACTTTGCTTTAGAAAACACTACCCAGATAATTTGAACATGGTCTTAAGACGGAACAGAGCAAATCAAGAAAGCAGATGAAGGCACGAACCAACCTTCCCCTACAAAACTCACGACTTTTATTTGAACACAGGAATAAGGAATATGCACACCTTGGAATCAGAGCCTTCGTAGCAATAAAGATTCCAAACTCATCCCCAATTAAGAAATACTCTGCTATCACCTATTATTTATTCATTGCATAAGATTAAGCTCTATCTCAACCCTGCATGAGGCTAAGCATTGCCTCCACCTTGCATAAGTCTAAGCAATGCCTTCTCCGTGCATGGGACTAAGCCACGTACCAAACTTTGCATGAGGTTAAGCCCTGTCTCCCTACTTGCATGAGGCTAAGCATTTCCTCTACCTTGCATAAGTTACACTCACATATTATTTGCTCTTTGAGTTTTAATAATATAGGCAGATTCGTCGTGAGTTTTAAGGCTAAGATATGCCTTCTATTTGCATGAGACTAAGATGTGCCTCAATATTTGCATGAGGCTAAGCCCTGCCTCCCTATCTGCATAAGGCTAAACATTGCCTTCACTTGCATAAGGCTAAGAACTGCCTTCTCCTTGCATGGGACTAAGCCCTGTCCCGAACCTTGCATAAGGCTAAGCTCCGCCTTCTATTCGCATGAGACTAAGCTTTGTCTCAATCTTTGCATGAGGATAAGCCCTGCCTCCCTATCTGCATAAGGCTAAACATTGCCTTCACTTGCATAAGGCTAAGAACTGCCTTCTCCTTGCATGGGACTAAGCCCTGTCCCGAACCTTGCATAAGGCTAAGCTCCGCCTTCTATTCGCATGAGACTAAGCTTTGTCTCAATCTTTGCATGAGGATAAGCCCTGCATCCCTATCTGCATAAGGATAAAAATTGCATTCACTTGAATAAGGCTAAGCACTGCCTTCTCCTTTCATGGGACTAAGCACTGTCTCGAACCTTGCATAAGGCTAAGCTCTGACTTCTCCCTGCGTGAGACTAAGCTTTGTCTCAATCTTTGTATGAGGCTAAGACCTACCTCCCTATATGCATAAGGCTAAACATTGCCTTCACTTGCATGGGACTAAGCACTGTCCCGAACCCTGCGTGAGACTAAGAATTGTCTCTCTTGCATTATTTATTCTATTCTCTCGGGCTAAGCTCTTCCCTCAACTCCATGCGAGACTAAGCCTTGTCTCGCCGCTTATAACATCATGTCTTTGCACCTCATGGGCTGAAATATCGCCGACTTGTCCGAAGGCGTCATAGTCTGAAGGCACCATCCTCATAGCTGAAAGACACCACCATACCATGGCCTGAGGGTCTCTCAAACTTGCAAAACATTATTCAAAGGCATCATGGTTCGGAGGCACCATTTTCATGGCCCGAGAATATCATCTCATGGCCTGCGAATCCCTTACCACACAATTCATGTCCCGGGACATCATGGTCTAAGGACGTCATCCTCAACCGTCCAAAGACAATTTTCATGGTCTGAAAGGAATTTGCATCATGTTTAAATTTACGCAAAATTGTGCGCATATGCTTGTAGTGCATCTTTTATTTGCACGTAACCTGATGAGAAACCATTACCCCAACAGGAGCAATCCCGCTCCAGTTCCTCCACATTATTTCAAACTTGACCGCTCACCGTAACCATTTCACCTATTCAAAACCTTGTGTATGTTCTTGTGATAACTTCATCGGTATATTTCGCCGGTGAATCCAGAACTACACACGACCTAATTCCTGTAAAACCAGGAATATGTAGGCAGCTCGGAAATAAGAGTGTGGCATGTGTCTCTCGGATCCCCTTAATCGGTTAAAATTGGCCATCATATCTTTACCTGATAACTCTTTCATCCTTCCCGAGTAAAGAGGGCAAATGTTGATACCTAATTTTTTCCTATATTATCTTTAAAATGCATATATATCTTCAAAAACAAAGCATGCGCATCAATTGATATTTCTGTATTTTTAAAGGATTTAATTAATTTATCCAGTATTTTTATTATATAAATAATTACCAATTGCATCACAAATGATTTTATGATAATTTTATTTGCTTACTTTTATCATTTATATCTATGCTAAGTTTTAATTATTTCACGAATAGACATATTTACATTTAGGGTTATAATTTCAATAACTTTGCAATAATAGCCCACAAGTGCATAATTACTTTATTTCACAAGAAAATGATATTTTGTATTTTTATAATATTAAGTAATTATTTTAAATTATTTTTATCATCAATATCATTTTTTATTATTTTATTAGCTATTTTATAAATTATTTATCAAATTAATTGGGTATTTAACAAATGGCCTCTTTTAATTTAATTTCATTTTTTCGGATCTGGCCCAAACCATTACCCTTAGCCCAATTAAAATACCCATAACCCAATTCCTATCTGACCCGCCCAACCCCAGATCAAATCATGGCCGTTGATCTCAGAGACCAACGGTCCAGGATGTTGTTACCTTTTTTAATTACTCCTAACACCCTAACCCTAATCATTTTCCAAACTCCCACCACCCCTGTTTCCATTCCCTCTCCTCTTCTCTCTCAAAAACTCTCCCTAAAACCTAACCACCGTCACCGGAAAACCACCCGTTCATGGGGTTTCTCTGTAATTTCCGGCCCCTACAAGCCTCTCACATCTTCTGGTTGTTCGATTATGTTGATTTATGGAAGAATCTCGAAGAGATTGAACACAAGTTTTGTTCAAAATCATTTCATAGGCCTACCTATGTCCATCTCCGTTTGTGACTATTATTTTCTCCGTGTTTATGGCTCGAATATATGATTTTAAACCAGGTTCCTTTCATCTCTGTCATTTTTTTTAAAACCCTAATCTTATACTACTCGAATCTGTTCAGATCCTTGTAGTTCTAAGATATTTTTAGGTTATTTTGCCATTTTTCTTTAAAACTTCATGTGTTTCCTTACTGTTGACCGATTTTTTATCTTCTCTAAAAGCTAGGGTTTCATCCTTTTAAAGTTCTGCAAAGTACCAAGTTTTTAAGTGTTTAACCTTGATTCTCTTTACTTGCTCGATCGTCTCTTATGTCTATGCCCTAACCCTACGTTTTTCTGCTTATTGCATTAATCACTTCAATATTTTCCCGTTATTATTTATCTCTATCAATCAATATATATTGACTGATTTTATTTATGGTTCGAATTATATTTTCCTGTTAAAATTAGTGCTTCTCTGTGATTTTACTTATTTTTATTATTTGTGACTTTAATTAGTACTACTTGACCTAGTTAGATTATTAGTCTGATTTAGGGATTTAATTGACTCCTATATGGTCAATAATTGACTCACTTACCTTATTTGAATCCCAATTTGAGTCGTTAAGGGATTCTCCCAATTTAAGGAGTCATTTCCGGATTCTTTTGTGTGAATTGATCGAGTTAATTCCTCAATTAACTGATTGATTACTTTGTTTTATGAACTCTGAGTTTATTCTTGCCTTATTTATTTTACCTTGCTAAGTGCTAAATAAACCTCATTCTGGTTTTCTTTCAAACACGAACGAACACATTCAGAAAGAAACACACACACACACAAACTCTTGCTCTTATTCAAACCTTTTTGTTACTTGTGTTTGCTACACTGCCTAGCCGGCTGAAAGCCAAGGCTAGACTATTGGGTTTGCATCCTTTTACCTTCTTGTTTGCTATTTTAACTAGTATGTCTCTCCTCCTACTGCCATTCATTACGCTATGAAGTTTAAATCTATGTGCTTTCCCGTCTATCGCTCTACTTCTATGTAGTTAAGTCTATGCATTTTCTGTATATTGATTTCAATTAACATGACTACTTCTGTCTTTCCTGTTTTGTTGAATTTAATTAGCAATAACTACTTCTGTGTAGTTAAACTTCTGTCTTTCCTGTTTATTGATGTCAATTAGCATGACTACTTATGTGTAGTAGGCCTATGTCTTTCCTGTTTATCACTTTAAATCAGCATGTTTATCTCTGTCATTAGGTCCTATTCAGTGTTGTGTACTCTAATTGTTGTCATATGCAATTAAACATATGTGCTTCCTATTGCTTGCTCTTAACCAGTATGTCTATCTCTGTCATTAGGTCATATTCAGTATGTTATGTAATTTGTCTGTCAACCTGTTGCCTGCTTTATGTCTATGTTAACCAGCTTGCCTCAACTCTTATGACATTATCTTGTCTAATATTCAGTCTGGTTCATGCATGTTCTTATTTGGTCCAGGATACTAATCTACTTGTTTCTCAACTAGCATACTTTCACTCTTAAGGACTTCTAAGTTCCCAACCCCTGCTACCCTTCTCTGTGTAGTTGTCTGTTTATTATTCCGATCCCAGTATGTTATATGCTCACCTAGTGATAAACTAAGTCAAATCTAGGCAATGGAAAACTTTTCTTGAAGTATTCATGATTCTATTTTGTCCAATGTTTGATTGCTGAATCTTTAAACTCCAATTGTTGCAATGACTCTATTTACTCCTATTTTTTATTTTTGAACTGTTTTCCTAAAACTATTCCTTTTTTCATATACTATTTTCAACTCCTACTCTTAGAATATCTAGGGTCCTGCCCGTCCAGTGTGAGCACTGCCTAGGAGTCTATGAGACTCCTCCGAACTCTGACACACTGGGGCTGGCCTTCCGAAACTTGTTCACAAAAACTGTTCTTTGAAAAGGTTCTGGTGTGAGCATTTTCTGGAGTCCTTGAGGCCCTTGGGAACTTCTACACACCAGAAGCCATTTTGTGTATTATGGACTATTGGTGTACCTCAGACTTGCTTGAAAGCCTGGCTTCCAAGATTGACATTGGGCCTGTTAAGGCTCCCTATAGTATAGTGATTTTTGATATGTAATTCTTTTATATCTGGTCTGTAATAATAATTCTTGTAAAAACAGATATTGGGAGTTATTAGTAAAACTGGGAGGGATTTTTATATATAACTTTGTGGGGATCAGGTAGAAATCATGCCCATAGGATTGTTATGATTATCTATATGCATTAGAAACCATGTCTATAGGGCTTGTCTCATTCTTTGAAATCCTGTATTTCACATTTGCATTAGAAATCCTGCTTCTAGGTCATTTACCAATTCTGCATTAATAATCATGTTCTCAAACCATCATGTGTGCATTAGAAATCACGTCCCTAGGGATTCCCTTGTTGAATTTGCTTGAAAACTGGCTAATAACTTTATTCGCCTAGATATCATGCCTATAGGAAGAACATATCAAAATCAGTTTCATCACTTAATCGTCATGCCTATAAGGAATAAGTATAAAAATAATTGACACTTAGATATCCTGTTTGTAGAGACAAATATATAAAATCAATTTATGTGTTTATATGTCCTGAAGTAATGCTTGTGATCATTTTTAGTGCATAGACAACATGCTTATAGGGTCTAAACAGATAAAATCTACCTGTTAAAATCAATTGATAGTTTATTATTATGGTCTGATTCACGCTTAGATACTATGTCTATAGGATCCTGCCCAGTTATCACCGAGACCTGTAGGTTGATTAAACATCTGAATTTTAAAACTGTGTTTGTTTGACTACTTACAAACAACCCAGATCCAGTAAGTAATAAAATCAGTAGGCAAACTGATTAGGTATTCACTGCCTCGTCTTAACAAAATACTGCATATTCTGCTTCGTGCTCATCTAGATATCCTGCTATAAGGCTTTAAATAGTTTAAACTGTTTGTTTGAGGGGTGAAATTTGTTGCCTACTTATGGAGGTAAATGTGCCCCTAATTGCTCCTTTTATGTGACAGTCCTAATTGTTTTATTTGATGCCTAGTTTTCTCCTTTTAAGAACCATAGATGAGTCTAGAACCACCTTAAATAGAGGCCCTAAGAACCTCCAGGGCCATAGGCAAGGGACGGGTAATGAACGCATAGGGTACGTACTCGATATTACTATAACACTTAGATAATAATTAAGGGGAGGATAATTGGGTAGTAAAGGATGTGATGACATGTGCGCTAATGCTACGCGTAACACCTCTATTTAAGGAAAGTTTACCGAGTATTGTACAAAGTGATCCAATAGGTTAATAAACCTAGGACCCCTTTATTCCCATTTTTTTTATAAAATAACCTTTATTTGTTCAAGTTGCTTTATGACTAATTCACTTAAATTGAGTTTGGTCGAGACCCACCGTAGTGGACCTCGAGGGGTGCCTAACACCTTCCCCTCAAGATAATTTCGAGCCCTTACCCAATCTTTGGTAATGTAGACCGGTTTATGAGTTATTTTCTTTAGGTGCCCTAACGCACCTTAATCCGTTAGGTGGAGACTCTTCAAATTCCACACCCCATACCAAAAGCAAATGAGTTGTCCCAAAATGTCAAAACCCGATTTCGCGAGGAAAAGGGGGGCGCGACATCATCAATGAAATTCACTATTTTTTTGCTCTAATTGTTTGTTTATATTTCTTTGACGGTTAAAATTCTTGGCTTGATCTATGATGATTAATACATAATTGCATTTGAAATAGCCCTAGTGGCCATGAGTAAGAATTTAATCTGGTTATCTCACTTTTTTCTTGCAACTTTTCGATGATGCCAAAAGGGGGAAAAAGGTTGTGCTTTACACTTTGAACAATGATGTTTATAACCTGATGATCCTGGTCCTTGATGATAAGTGATAAAAAGGAAAAAGTTTCTAACATTGTGTTGATGTTGAGCTAAGTTGAAGCAGGGCTACGCTTATGAAAAGCACAGAGTTTGTCATCATCAAAAAGGGGGAATTTATTGGCCCAAGTGAAGTTTAGTTTTGAATATTGACAAAGGAAGCTCGGGCATGAACTAGGTCCATCCCTTGTATGCATAGACATGGGAAGATTCGAGCATGTGGGATGCACGCAAACGAGATAAGCTTGACTTGGTATAATGGATATCTCATGATCGAAAATGTTGCATAATTGATAAGGAGAAGGACTCCTTAATCAAAGAGAACAATATCCAATATAAGGAAGGAGTTAGAAGTTGAGATCAACTAGAACTCTTCCACCAAGGAAAAGTAGTATTAGAACTTTAGTTGTTTTCTATTATACTATCTCTATAAATTGCAGGATGTTCTCACTTTACAGGGATGCACACTTATTGAAGTTAAGCAAGAATTGAGAGCAAAATAGCAAGGCATTTTGTGAACAATTCCTGTGAGTTTTAAGAGTGCAAGCCTGAAGCTACATGAACCAGATAGAAGAACCAAATCCAAGTGTCTATATTTTATTCTAGTTCATTTGTAGTAGGTGTTTTCATATTGTACCTTTCAGCTTTATCTAAAGGCAAATGTAATAGGTACTCAGAGTATTCAAGTTAGAGTTAACTTGAAGTTGTCGCAACAGTTAGAGGTTGTTTGCTACAAGGGATTAGAGTTAGTCCTAGGTTTACAAAAGTGTTTTTGTAAATGCAGTTTTTGGCTCATGAATTAGTGGGGAGTTTGGGAAAATCCTACTGGGAAGTAGGTCGTGGTTTTTCACCTTTTGAGCCATGTGTTTTCCACATTAAATACTTGTGTTCTTTACTTTCTGCATTTACTATTTCAGCAATAGTAGGTTAAGGATCACATAGAAGAACCCGGTCTTTCTATAATCAGTTTAGGCGAAAAATTAGGCACCACACAAATCACCCCCCTCTTGTGTGTTATTGAAGTTAAAACATCACATCGTTCGCTCTTCCTGGGTCTCAATACGAAGGGTCTTAGACCTCGATCACAATCTTGTGGATTCATGCTCTCCCTCCATTTTCTCATCAGGAAATCGGGGTAGGCCTCTTCGTCGCTGAACGAAATGTCTCCTTTCGGAACATAATCCAAGGTGCGTTTTCCCTTCTGATAGAAACTTTAGTGTGTTTCATCATTGGACCTTGGGGGACATAGACTCCTTTGATTATCATGTGTTGAGGCTCCTCTTGTTCGACCTGTTTGTTGGCATCCATGTTCTTGAAGTGGTTTTTGGCTCGATCACTCAGGAATTCTCGGAGGTGCCCGTTGTTGAATAATCGGGGAACATCTTCACTTAACTGTCGACAATCTTCGGTCCCGTGATATTTGCACATCAAATTGGAATCTCTTTGGGTAGGATTAGACTGTAAAGGTCGGGGCCAATTTGTCTCTTTGATGCGTCCTATAGCTGACATAATGGTGGCAGCGTCTACAATGAATTTGTATTCTGACAATCTCGATGCTTCCCTACTACCGAATGGCCTATCGAACCCATTCTTTCTTATCAGGCCTCGGCCACCGGGTCCTCGATTGCTTCCCTTCTCGTTCCTTGCGGGATGATGCTCGGACTCGTTTCCCCTTCGTCCCGCAATACATGGTTGATACCAATCTCGGACCGGTCTTGGTTATTGATCATGGCTCTCTTAGATCTATCGTCGGCCCTGATGGGGTAAATAGATCCAAAAGGGGTCCCGAGTTGGTTGTTCTCGATCCTGATCTTTGACTAAAACCTATTCTGGACGTCGGCCCAGGTTACCATCGGGTACTCCACCAAATTTTGTTTTAGTTGTTGAGAGGCCAAGGAACTTCGAGGATTGAGCCCCTGGGTGAATGCCTGAACGGCCCAATCATCTGTGATCGGTGGTAGGTCCATCTGTTCCATCTGGAACCTTAACACGAACTCCCTAAGCATCTCGTTATCCCCTTGCTTGACCTTGTAAAGATCTGACTTTCTGGTTTTGATCTTGATGGCCCCGACATGGTCCTTTACGAAAGCATCTGCAAGCATAACAAATGAGTCAATGGAATTTGAGGGCAATTTGTGATACCATATCATTTCTCCCTTAGACAAAGTCCCCCCAAACTTCTTCAGTAACACCGACTCGATCTCATCATCTTCCAAGTCGTTCCCCTTGATCGCGCATGCATAGGAGGCAACATGCTCATTTGGATCCGTGGTCCCATTATATTTGGGGATGTCGTGCATACAAAACCTCTTTGGGATCGTCTTTGGTGCTGCGCTCGAAGGAAAAAGCTTCTGATAAACTTCTTGGAGTCCGGCCTCTTTCTGATCGACCCTGGAATTGTATGTTTCCACCTTCTAGTCATTAGACCCGATATTTTTCTCACTTTACTCCACCCGTTTCATCAACGCTTCAAGCATTTTCATTACCTCAGGATTTACCCCGAGCTCGGCTTCACCCGGTCTCTCGGTGATTTGTTCGTTTCTTTGGATGCTTTCCTAGGATTGTTCGGGCTCGGCCCCGTTGGGAGTGTAGATTTGATTTTGCAGCTACACTATTGCCGCTTGTTGAGCTTGCAACCTTTCGAAAATCAGTCATAGGGTTACCCCATCACCTTCGTCTTTGGGTGCTTCCCGAGTTGTGGTCAGCGTCCCTTGCGAACAATATTTTCGGGATCAGTTGACAAATTGATATTGATGGCCACCTGCGATTTAGTATTGACCGGGTCGGCGACCGGGACATCGTTAGGATTGAAGGAGGCATATCCTTGTCGGGCACCAAATTATTATTTTTGCCGTGATGGCCAAACTCAGCGTCAACGTTCAAGTAGCAGACTAGGAGTTTGATATTTTTGGGCTGACCTGAAATTAAGATTTCAAAGAACAAGCGTAAAGTAGGGTATGTTATGGAGATTCGTATCAGGTCACCACTATTATCCTTAGCCCCACGGTGGGCGTCAAATTATTTATCCCAAAATTGAATAATAATTAAATTAGTACGCAGTTTTAAGGATATGTGGTTTAATTTAACATGAACAATTAAGAATATCAAATAAATACGTTAGAGATGAAATAAACGTTCAAAACAATTGCAATATTACGACCAAGCATGAACTTAGATTGACCAATGAGCTCGCCCTCGGTTGGACCCTCGGTTCAAGCCCATTCATGAATGAAGAACAAAACAAATGAGTAAAAACTTTAATAGTATCTAAAGGGTAGAAAATAAACTTTTATTACTTTGATTTACGTGTTACAATATGTCAAAAGAAAAGAAAAACCTCCCCCTTATATAGTAGGAGAGTTTCAACCATAACAGAAGTCTAAATCTTCTTTTTCCGGTAATTGTTGATCCACAATCGACATCGAGCGAGATTTGCGGCGTGATATCCGGTTGAGGGCGAGTATCACGGCCCTCTATCCGTCATGCACAACCGTTCATCGCGTCTCCTGAGGTCTATAACTCATGCTTGGTCTATAACTCATGTTTGGCCCATGATGCGATGTTTTACCACATCCGATGACGGATACATCGTTCGCTCTTCCTAGGTCTTGATACGAAGAGTCTGAGACCTCGATCACAATCTCGTGGATCCATGCTCTTCCTCCATTTTCTCGTGGGGAAATCAGGGTAGACCTTACCCCGATTTTGCCCGTACACAGAACAAATCAACCCCGTTTTAGAGTCATTACGTGTGAATATTGCACCTTGACTGCGGAGGCGAATCCAAAATTAGTTAAACCTTATGGTTTCAATCTTAACGTTTTTTAAAAATGAACTCATTCTATCTTTAAACTTGTAGGTTCAGACTCTACATCCTCCCTGCTTGGCTGCCTTGTTGTGAACAGCTACTTTTGTGAAAGCGTTTGGCCGTGCTTTTAATGTGAGTTTGGCTGTTTAGATATGGTCGGTGATCGAACCATTGGCAGGAAGAAACTGCCGTATTTTACGTTCTTTATAATGGTATATGCATGTCGCTTTCTAGTTACTAGTAATAATTGATAGAGTTGCAAATTAATTTAAGAGTCCATTTAAAGGGAGGTATCTGCTTTTTGACTTAAAATGAAAGGTTGGTTTTTCTTTTAGCCCTATAGTGTAAGATAAAAATGTTCCCATATGGCTGGGGTCCTAGTGATACACAATTTAACTCCTTACAGGATAAGAACACAAAATATTCATGTATTTTCCTGGCTGCCAACACACCTCTGTGTTAATAGAGAACAAAAAATCCACATTTTATAGAGAATGCAAAAAATTAATACGATCTTTTAATTTAATTAAGAACATTAGTTTCAGAAATCCTAGTTGATATAATAAAATATTGATATGCTACCATGTTACTCTACTGAAACCACAAGATTCAAATTTATGTTGATCATCCATGGTTACCTACAAAAGAAAAGAAACTATGGAAATGCTTAAACAAAACATATTTAGTCTTATTAGTTAATCTAACATTTATCTATTTTGTTGTTTATTGGAAGAGATGCGTTAGCATTTATTTGGGCCAACATATCCTTTATGCCTAGGGCTTTGTGGACAAGGCCGAAATCGTTTTTAAGGTAAAAGTTGCACGGGGCACTTTGTTTGGTCGCCCTCATTTAATTTATATTCATTTTTTCTAAAACTTTTAACTTGTACCCACTTTTTAAATAACTTCAGCCCCCTTTTCCTCGCTGAGCTGAAGTTCGCTAGTTACAAATTCTCCAGTTACAAAGACAAAGAGCTGAAGTTTCCCAGTTACGAACTTCAGCTCTCCCCAGTTACGAAAACAAAAACTTCAGCTCTAGAGCTGAATTCCCCAGTTACAAAGACAAAACTTCAGCTCTAGAGCTGAAGTTTCCCAGTTACAAACTTCAGCTCTAGAGCTGAAGTTCGCGAGTTACAAAGATAAAATCTTCCCCCAGTTACAAAGACAAAATCTTCAGCTTTCCTCAGTTATAAAGACAAAAAAGTTCCCCAGTTACAAAGACAAAAGCTTCAGCTCTACAACTGAAGTTCCCCAGTTACAAAGACAAGAACTTCAGCTATAGAGCTGAAGTTCTCAAGCTACTTCAGGCCCGTCTACTAGAATGCTGAAGTTTTGCGTGATTGCCTTTGCTACTTCAGCCCCGTATGCTGAAGTTATGTAAAAAAACGGGTACACTTGCAATTTTTTTTATAAAGCGAGTATAAGTTAAAACGTGACACAATTTCCCGTTTTTAAGTGATGATGGATTTTTGGCCCAATTTCTAATGGGTCCACATTCAAGTTTGGAAGACCAGACCGTTTTACCTTGTAAAATTTTGGAGATCTTACATAAATGTCCCAAATAAGTTTCAAATTACCAACCTTTAGCCATTAATTATAGACTTACCAATACTAGCCATGCACATACAAAAATTAAGAACCCAAATAAATACAACTCCTTCTCTCCAAGAATCACACACAAAGATCTTATAAATGTGATCAACAACATTAGATGCAAGACGGAAAGGAAATTTCATGGATGAGCTAACAAATAAGGTGATGAAATATAAAAAGATTTATATCTAAAAATCTGAGCAAAGAAGAAAATTTTTCAATGGGTATGGTTGAAATTCATTAAGAATATATAGATGATTCAATATACAAAATTTGAGGAAGATTGGAGGTGATTTGGACTGATTTGGTATCAAAATTCGTAGTTAAAACTGAGTTCGAAAATTCTTCTGCAACACATGTATCACGCATGTATTTCATACACATGTATGCATGGATATACATGTGATACACATTTGTTACAAATATGATACATATGTGATACACAAATGATACATAGTGTTTTACACATATCAATCATGTTGATCTTCTACTTTGAATTTTCAATTCAAACTACCTCAAAACTCCACCAAATCATCACAAAACTAAGATTCAAGTTCCTTAAGATGTACCCAATCTATTCTAATAGCACCCACTCAAATAAAAGCAAAAATTTGACCTTTTTTTTGCTACAAATAGCTAATTGGCTAATATTGGTAATATTTGGCTAATATTAGTAATATTTTATAGATTGGCCAATTTTTATAATAAGCTACTTATAAATAGATGTAATTGATAATTTTCCTAATATTTTTACGGTGCGATAAAATAGGACGACCCATTTAACTTGTACCTATTTTTTTTTTAAAAATTAGCTGGTATTTAAAGTAATATAATTTCAAATAAGCTATTTTTTCTCTGCTTTTCCTCCTCCTCCGTCTTCTTTTTCTTCTTCTTCTTAGTTGTTGTGAAGTTATAGGTAATAGTAGACTTATATGATGTTTTGCAGGTTTTAAGCTATTTTAATGGTAGCTGTTATGGCACCCTTTTCGTTGTTAGTGCTTAGGATTTCTTATCCTTCTTCTTCTTAGTTAAAAAAATAAATTTATTAGATTTGATGTTATTTTGACAAATTAATTATTAAACTTGTTTTTTATGATATTTAGAAGTTATGTTTCAAAATTGAGTTCATTTAAAGTATATTTGGGCATTGAATTATATATTGGATTGTTGAAATTTGAAAAACAAGTTTATGTTTCTAGGCAATTTACTTCATGCGGCAATTTAGTTGCACTTTGGACTAATTAGTCTTAAGTGCGTCTTAAGTACATTTTTTATACTTCAGACTAATTCGTCTTAAGTGCATGCAAAAATTTGAGTTCATTACTCAAATGGTCACTCAGCTATCCCAAATTATCTCTTAAAGTCACTTTACTTTCGTTTGTAACAACAAAGTTACTGAATTATGCCTATTGCACTAAGAAGGTCATTCAACTAGATTTTTTTAATTTTGGATTGGCAAATACCTATTTTACCCTCTAAATTATAACATTTATCTTATTTTTATTTTTTTAAACTTTTAAATATTATGATTTTACTTTTTTAATTTATATAATGGACTTACCTATACAATAAATAAATATTATTTATAAATTAAAAAAATAAAAAGTATTTAAGTAAATATAATGATGGAATAAAAAAATAATGAGCATGGTAAAAAAAAAATTATTACAATAATTTGTTAGTAGTATTAACAACAAAAATTCAAAAATTTATTTACACAATTCAGAATGAAAGAAATAAAGATTGTAAACTATACTCCATGCACGTAATATAAAAATAATTATTTAAATAAGGGTATTTTTATAATATACATTATATATTCTTGAAAATTATGCTCAATTATATAATTATGTTTCTACCAACTTTTCGACGACACAAAGTTATGTCAGCGGAAAGTAGGAAGACTATCTGTATTGGGTAAAATATATTGTGTTAAGTCGTGCATGGAATATATACAATATGATTGAGCACAGTTTTCAAGAATATAAATGTATATTATAAAAAAACTTTTATTTAAATAATTATTTTTTACGTTCATGCACTATATATTTTACAACCTTTATTTTCTTTTATTCTGAATTGTGTAAATAAATTTTTGAATTTTTATTGTTAATATCAAAATTATTATTACGAACAAATTATTCTAATTAATTTTTTTTACTAAGCCCATTATTTTGTTATTCCAACATTATAGATGCTTAAATACTTTTATTTTTTTAATTATAAATAATATTTAATGATTCATTAGGTAAGTCCATAATATAAATTAAAAAGGGAAAATTATAATAATAAAAAGTTAAAAAAATAAAAGAATCTAAATATTTATAATTTAGAGAATAAAATTGGTATTTGGCAATCCAAAATTTTGAAAATCTAGTGGAGTGACCTTGTGAGTGCGATAGGCATAGTTGAATGACCTGTTGTTACAAACGAAAGTAAAGTGACTTTAGGCGATAATTTGGGATAGTTGAATAACTATTTGAGTAATGGACTCCAAAAATTTGGATGCACTTCAAATTAATTAGTCTTAAAGTGTAATTTTTTGCACTTTGAAGTTTACATTATATGAATTCTGATGCGATTTTCTGAATTTTGTACTGTAGCGGAGAACTTCAACGCGAACATTACCCAAAATTTATAAATTTGCATTTGAAGTTAGAACTGTCAGGAACTGAAAGACACGAAAATTACTCGAATAATTTAACTTTAAAAGCGAATTTTTGGAACTTCAAACTCAATACTTAAGTGGGTAAAGTTATTAAATTTTGTGCAATACGAGTATGAATTTAACAGTGAACCTAAAATCGAGTATATCTATGCTTCCAGTTTTGTCACTGCTGCTCGTATGGACTGTTGGGCTGTAAGCTTAGTGTAGCTTAATTTTAAGCTTAGTTTAATTTAATTTTAAGTTTGGTATAGTTTAAAGAAAGTGCATGGAAAATGGTGGGACAAAAAATGAAGGGAAGTGAAATTTTGAATTAGTGCACTTTGTCCCTCATTGGGAGAATGAAAGAAAATATATGTGTATATATATAGAAGCTCTTCTTCTAGCTCTTAAAGAGTTGAGAAGAAGGCAAGCCTCGCGCCGTTGTCGTCGTCGCTCGGCTCGGCTTCGGCTTCGGTCAATGATTGATTAATCTTTTCGGACAAAATTCTTTTCAAATTATTTAATTAATTAATTTCGAATCCGAAATGACCCACGACCCGGTCCAGTTCGACCCGTTTTCTTTCCCGGATTATTTTAAATCCGTTTTTAAATTTCCCTCCATATTCTGTTCTGAAAGGATTCACACCTGTTCCAAACAGCTATGGTTGTTCTGAAAGGTTGTTCCAGTGTGTTTTACAGCCTTCGAGTGGTTCGTTGTTCACCGGCGTTTTTGGTACCAACACTCCGGTGAGTTAAATCGTTCTATCCTGGGAGGATATATTCCATCACCTCGGGTACTTGAGGGGAATAATTTCCTTAAGGACACACTGTGTATTCAGTGGGCTCGATTTGTTCTTATATTATTTTTCATAGAAAAAATAACTAAGGACGCCTGGACTAGCACGCCCGCGCTAGGGCTCGCGCTAGTCAGGTTTCTCACTGTCCCTGGTGTATTCCACTAGCACGGCCGCGCTAGTGAGGTTTCTTACAGTTTCTGTATTTTTCAGAAATTATTATTATTTTATTCTACAACAATACAGTTTACTAACAATCTTAAGGAAATTATATTTTTATTTTATGTATTCTGTTCGTGGAGATTAAAACCTGTGTGTTTTCTACTCCTTCTGAATTTTATTATTCTGATTTGAAGATATAAAAACTTATCAGAGTTTTGAAATTCAGAAAACAATTTAAAGAACATAAAAACTTCATCCTTTTCTATGAAACAGTATATAAAAAACTGCGACTTTTATTTATTATACATACTGTTTATTATTGATTACAGTATTGTTTACTGTTCTGGTTTTTCCATTGATTCAACTCTTCTGTTGTTCCCAGTGAGAAATGACAATTGATAACGGAAATTCTTCTGCTACTGCCGCGGCAACGATGATAGCCTCGTCGAGCCGGACGACTGTTCCACCGGTAGAAAAATCGGGGAAATTTTCCGGAGCCAACTTCAAAGGATGGCGGCAAAGGGTGTTCTTCTGGCTTACCACACTTGTTATGAAGAAATTCACCAGTGAAGAGCCGCCAGTGCCTACTAGAGGCATGCCGGACAATGAAAAATTCATGATTATTGAGGCATGGAAGCATGCAGATTTTCTTTGCAAAGACTATATTTTAAGTGCTTTAGAGGATGACTTGTACAATGTGTTCAGTGCGATAAATATTTCGAAAGAATTATGGGATGCACTTGAGAAGAATAACAAGACAGAAGATGCATGCTTGAAGAAGTTCGTGATTGCCAAGTTTCTACACTATAAAATGATAGACAACAAAACTGTGGGAAACCAAGTTCAGGAACTTCAACTTATTTTTCATGACCTTATTGCTGAAGGTATGGTCGTGAATGAAGCATTTCAAGTGGCTGCAATGATTGAAAAGTTGCCTCCTTCGTGGAGAGATTTCAAGAACTATCTCAAGCACAAGCGCAAAGAAATGAAGTTGGAAGATCTTATGATTCGTCTCAAGATTGAGGAAGACAACAAAACAACCAAGAAGAAGTCTCGTGGAAATTCAACGATCATGGGAGCTAATATCGTTGAAGAAACTGCTCCAAAAAGTAAGAAGAGGAAGAGATCTTCTGGACAAACTAAGGAACATAACAAAAAGAAATTCAAGGGCGATTGCCACAATTGTGGAAGAGTTGGTCACAAAGCCCCTGATTGTCGCTTCCCGAGAAAGGATAAGAAGAAGGGACATGCCAACATAGTAGATAAGAATGATGACATTGATGATCTTTGTGCAATGCTTTCAGAATGCAACTTAGTTGGGAATCCGAAGGAGTGGTGGATTGACTCCGGAGCCACTCGACATGTTTGTGCTATCAAAGAATCATTTGCTACTTACTCTACCGCTGGTCCCGAAGAAGAGATTTCCATGAAAAATAATTCAATAGCCGAGATTGAAGGTTATGTGAAGATTTTCCTAAAGATGACTTCCAGCAAGGTATTAACGCTCAACAACGTTCTTCATGTTCCTACTATTAGGAAGAATTTAGTTTCTACTTCTTTACTAGTGAAGAATGGATTCAAATGTGTATTTGTTTCTGATAAAATTGTTGTAAGCAAGAATGACATGTACGTTGAAAAAGGCTACCTCACGGAGGGCCTTTTCAAACTCAATGTAATAGTTTTTGATACTATGAATAAAATTTCAGCTTCTTATTTGTTGGAGTCAAATGATTTATGGCATAGTCGTTTAGGACATGTCAGTTATAAAACCTTGCGGAAGTTAATTAATTTAGTATTGCCTAAATTCGAGTGTGATAAATCAAAATATCATATATGTGTTGAATCTAAGTTTGTAAAACATCCTTATAAGTCTGTTGAAAGGAATTCAAATCCTTTAGACTTAATTCATACTGACATTTGCGATATGAAGTCGACACCATCTCGAGGTGGGAAAGAGTATTTTAGTACTTTTATTGATAACTGCACTCGATATTGTTATGTTTATTTGCTTAATAGTAAGGATGAAGCAATTGAAGCATTTAAGCAATACAAGAATGAAGTAGAGAATCAATTGAGTAAAAAGATCAAAATGATTATAAGTGATAGAGGTGGAGAATATGAATCTCCATTTGCAGAAATATGTTCGGATTATGGAATTATCCATCAAACTACTGCACCTCACACACCTCAATCCAACGGAATTGCGGAAAGAAAAAATCGGACATTAAAAGAAATGATGAATTCTTTATTAATAAGTTCTAGATTACCGCAGAGTTTGTGGGGGGAAGCTATCCTTACAGCTAACCGAATACTCAACAGAGTACCCCACAGCAAAACGCAATCTATTCCATATGAAAAATGGAAAGGTAGAAAACCCAACTTGAAATATTTCAAAGTGTGGGAGTGTCTAGCAAAGGTATAAGTTCCTTTACCTAAAAGGGTTAAAATCGGACCAAAAATAGTAGATTGCGTTTTCATTGGATATGCTACAAACAGTAAAACATATCGATTTTTGGTCCATAAATCCGATAATCGCTAGATTCATGTTAATACGGTAATGGAATCAGATAATGTTGAATTCTTTGAAAGCATTTATCCGTATAAAACTGAATG
>ML317925.1:29480-50092 GCA_005239505.1 Nicotiana paniculata
TCAAAGGAAAATACTCCAAGTGTAGAAGATCAAAGGCGTAACGTCAAAGCACATCTACTTCCTTTGGACCAGATTTTGTGACATTCTTGCTTGAAAATGATCCTCAAACTTTTAAAGCAGCTATGTCGTCTTCTGATTCAGCATTTTGGAAAGAGGCAGTCAATAGTGAGATTCAATCAATTTTGGATAACCATACATGGGAATTGGTTGATCTTCCTCCTGGAAATAAGCCTTTAGGTTCGAAATGGATCTTTAAACGGAAAATGAAAGCTGATGGCACTATTGACAAATATAAGGCAAGACTTGTTGTCAAAGGTTATAGACAAAAGGAAGGCCTTGATTACTTTGACACTTACTCGCCAGTAACGAGGATAACATCGATTAGGATTTTAGTGGCATTAGCGGCCGTGTATGGTCTTGAAATCCATCAAATGGATGTTAAAACAACTTTCTTAAATNGCTTTATGGACTTAAACAAGCACCCAAACAATGGCATGCCAAATTTTATCAAACAATGTTGGCAAGTGGGTTTAAAATCAACGAGTGCGATAAATATGTTTACATTAGAAACACTCCGGGTCATGAAGTCATTGTTTGTTTGTATGTCGATGACATGTTGATAATGATCAAAAGCATGTCAGATATAAATGCTACAAAACGCATGTTGGCTAGAAAATTCGACATGAAAGACTTAGGAGTTGCTGATTTGATCTTAGGAATCAGAATTCACAAGACTCCACAAGATCTAGCATTATCACAGTCTCACTACATTAAAAAGGTACTTGACAAGTTCAAGTATTTGGATTTCAAAATTTCCAAGACTCCAATTGACGTGAGTTATGCACTTCAAAAGAATGAATGTGAAAGTGACTCACAACTGGACTATGCTAGAGTATTGGGAAGTTTGATGTATATAATGAATTGTACACGACAAGATATAGCATGTGCTATTAGAAAATTGAGTCGATTTACAAGTAATTACAACTACATACATTGGATGGCAATGAAACGAGTTTTGGGGTATCTGAAATATACACAAAACTATGCTTTGCATTATAACAAATATCCCTCCGTGATCGAGGGATATAGTGATGCAAATAGGATCACCGGATCATCTGAAGTTAAATCCACGAGTGGATATGTTTTCACAATTGGGGGTGGATCAGTGTCTTGGAAATCATCCAAACAAATGTGCATCGCCCGTTCTACAATGGAATCTAAATTTATAGCTTTAGATAAGGCCGGTGAAGAAGTTGAATGGCTCCGAAATTTCTTGGAAGATATCCATTTTGTCCCAAACCTTTGGCACCTATTTGTATACATTGTGATAGTCAAACGGCAATAGGCAGGGCAGAGAGCGTTATGTATAACGGAAAATCTCATCATATACGACGGAGACATAATACCGTTAGACAACTACTCTCTAGTGGTGTTATCACAATTGACTACGTAAATTCAAGAGATAACGTGGAGGATCCACTTACAAAAGACCTATCTAAAGAGGTAGTTGAAAGATCATCAAAGGGAATGAGGTTAAGGCCTAGGACAAGCCATCATGGCGGTAACTCTACTTAGCAGACTGGAGATCCCAAGAGCTAGGTTCAAAGAGATAAAACAAAGTTATGAATGACGGTTCAACATTGTCAAATAACTCAACCCATTCTCGTGATGAAGACAATGTTCAGAAATAAAGCTTTAAGCTTTATTGACTCATCAAAAAGCCTTAATGCTTTATCTTTAATGATGAGTCAATAAAGCTTAAAGCTTTTTAATGATTTACTAAGTCTGACAAGATATGACTAGATAATGTGTCTTTAGGATTACACGTTTAGGAATCACCTATGTGAGTGTGAAGTGTAAGTCGCTTCAAGGGGAATGAAAGTAAAGGTCCATTCTCTAAGCACTCATGAAACCANCATGTAAAACACGCACACGTCCTTGCATTCCTTTATTTTTTAGTCATTCCCCATTCATGTGGGGGATTGTTGGTCTCTAAGCTTAGTGTAGCTTAATTTTAAGCTTAGTTTAGCTTAATTTTAAGCTTGGTATAGCTTAAAAAGAGTGAATGGAAAATGGTAAGAAAAAAAATGGAGGGAAGTGAAATTTTGAATTAGTACACGTTGTCCCTCATTGGAAGAAGGAAATAAAATCTATGTGTATATAGAGAAGCTCTTCTTCTAGCTCTTAAAGAGTTGAGAAGAAGGCAAGCTTCACGCCGTCGTCGTCGCTCACTCGCTCGGCTCGACTTTTGCTTCGGCTTTGGATTTGGTCAAAGATTGATTGATTAATCTTTTTGTACAAAATTCTTTTTAAATTATTTAATTAATTAATTAAATTAATTTCGAATCCGAAATGACCTACGACCCGGTCCGGCCGACCCATTTTCTTTCCCGGATTATTTTAAATCCGTTTAAATTTCCCTCCATATTCATACCTATTCAAAACAGCTATGGCTGTTATGAAAAGATTCACACTTGTTCCAAACAGCTATGGCTGTTCTGAAAGGTTGCTATACCTTTTCAGAAACAATACGAAATTGGTTATAAATATACCTTGAATCCCATAATTTTTACTTACTAAATTTTCTGATCTTCTTCTTCTTCTGCACAAATTATTCCAGTGTGTTTTACACCCTTCGAGTGGTTCGTTGTTCACCGACGATTTTGGTACCAACACTCCGGTGAGTTAAATCGTTCTATCCTGGGAGGATATATTTCATCACCTCGGGTACTTGAGGGGAATAATTTCCTTAAGGACACACTGTGTATTCAGTGGGCTCGATTTGTTCTTATATTGTTTTTCATAAAAAAAACAACTAAGGACGCCTGGACTAGCTTGCTCGCGCTAATCCCGCGCTAGAGCTCACGCTAGTCAAGTTTCTCACTGTCCCTGGTATATTCCACTAGCGCGACCGTGCTAATCCTGTGCTAGAGCTCGCGCTAGTAAAATTTCTTACTGTTTCTGTATTTTTCAAAAAATATTATTTTATTTTACAGTAATATAGTTTACTAACATAGACAAAATAACATTTCATCGCTGATTTGCAAATGTAAGAAAATCCACATAAAAAAATCTTCCTATTCCATGTTTTTGGCATAAAGCGAGAAAGGATACAAACCTTTAAACCACGGGCCAACCACCTGTCTCATTTTTACCCCATTGTTCAAGAATCCCATGGTCCACAACTTCTGCAATCATTTACAAAGTAACCCCACCCCTATCTTTTCTTGTCCTTTTCTTTTATGAATATAAACTTCCTTCTCCATCAAGACTGCCACCTGTCATTCCACAGATCAAGAGGAAAAAATAGAAATTACAAAGATTTTAATGACCACTTATGCAATAAAAAATAAAAGAGAATGAAAAGAATATAGTTCATGAGGGAACAAAATTCTTACACTCTAATACGTATGTGAAACGAGAAGAAACATTAGGATTTCACAAAGAATGAGACTTTTAGCTTAATAAGTGACCAATAACCTCTCTGGTTAAGCTCTTTTTTTGTCGAAAATATTTTTTTTAAAATTAAAATATTTGGCCAAATTTTTAAAAGGAAAAATACTTTTGAATAGAAGTAAAATATTTTTTAAGAAACAAGAAAAAACTAGTTTATCCCAAATAATATTTTTTGAAAAGTACTTTTAAGAAAACTACACTTAAAAACACTTTTTAAAAACTTAGTCAAACATTAATTGCGAGTCAAAAGTGATTTTCAAATTAATTACTCAAACATAAACTTTTTCTCATTAAAAGTGTATTTTAAAAAGCACTTTTAATAAAAACAATCAAATTTGAGAAATTTAGCCAAACAAGTCACGGTTTGTGTTTTACAAGTTCTCCTATTTCTCCTTTGATTATTAGAGTTTATGAGCAATGATCCATAAATATTAGCATGACTTTTGCATACATAGGTAGTTAGCTTCTTGTTAAATTACAAAACGTTTCCCATGTTTCTCCAGAAGTTTTCATTTCCTTTTTTGTTATTATCCGTAAAAAGAGAAGAGAAAGAAAAAAGGTAAAAAAAGAAAAAGAAAAAGAAAGGACAGCAGGAAAGTAATCTTCATAATAATATTCCATATTCTTTTGAGTTTTGGAATTATGCTTTTTACTAACTCGTTGTATTTTTTGGCACATCCAATGTGACAAACGTTAATTTACGTGGCGCTGCTTCAGCTCACTGAGGACATGACACTTGATAGGAGGGTGTGGAGGTCGAAGATTAAAATAGAAAATTAGTAAGTTGTTTATAGTATTCAGCAATAGATTGAGGATATTCTTTGATTTTTATTACGGTATGTGTTTTTGTTCGCCTCAGGTATTATATTCTGTGTTGCTATTATTGGATAGTGTTTAATTTTATTCTGTTTTTTTATTATTTTTTTATTTTTATTATTATTATTATCTTTTTTTCTTCTTCCTTGCTTACTTCTTCTTCTTCTTGCCCTCCTGAGCCGAGGGTATATTGAAAACAACCTCTCTACCTGCATTAGGTAGGGATAAAATCTGCGTACAGACTATCCTCTCCAGATCCCACATGTTGGGACCAAACTGAGTTCGTTATTGTTGTTGTTATTGTTATTCTATAGATAAGACAATTTCTTGCTCGATAAACCTGATATTTGTAACAAATTCATGCCGTATTACTAGTTATAAGGAGTATAGCTTGGTTTACTTTACAAAATTCTTGGATTAGATAATATAGAAAGTTTCCAATTTAATAGTGAATATAATTAGGTATACCTTATGGTGAAAAGTGAGGCATCTTATAAAAAATATCAGATGACAGCTCTTATCTTAGTGGAAAAAGAAACGGCAGTGGTATTGAATTAAAATTGTTTAATTCAGAGCACACCTGTTTGGCCTTGCGCCCACAAGATGGACCCATTTCGGCAATGCACAAATTATATATTTGCAATTTAAGCATATGAGTGAACTTAGATTTTTACACTATGATGGAGAGACACAGAAACGTAAGTAACCAAACCATCTACTTACTAATTCTACTACTCTATTAACTGTTCCATAATTCCATAATAATAACTAAAGATTATTATGTGTGCAACATATATATATCTAGCTAGAAGGGAGCCTTGGTATATAACTGGTAAAGTTGTTGTCACGAGATTAGGAGGTCACAAGTTTAAACTGTGAACTTGCAGAAATGTAGGGTAAGATTGCGTACAATAAATTCTTATAATCCGGCCCTTCCCGGGATTTTGTATTTAACGGGAACTTGGTACACCGGACTGCCTTTTCTAACATATATCCAGCTAAAATCTTTATTACTAATAAATGCATATCCAGGCTGTGAGCTTCTACTATTCGATATTAATAATTTTTTCTTTACCATTAAGATTATGGATAAGTTTAGTAGAGCAGTAGTTTAGATAAGCTTTTGGATAGATGGGTAACCTCCATTTTGCCGTGCCTTAAGGCTTAGGACCCGTTTGGTTATAGATTTTTCTAAAATAAATTTGGATTTTATTTGGCAAACACATATTTGGTCATAGATTTTACTTATATTTTGGCAAAATTCCAAATAATTGCTGGTTTTGGACTAAAATATCACTATTACATTTTTAAAAATTACCCAAAACTTTTGTATTTTATAAAAGAGCCCACTATTTATTATTTTATAACAATATTACTTCGTCTTCTCGGTCATCTGATAGTGGATCATGTAGTTCATTATAAAAATAATAATTTTGTACCAAATTTATTTATGTTCAGGACTATGGATTGCGATAACATAATGAATGTTATTGATAATGATATTGTTGGATATTTGTAATAATTTTTAGAACTTGTGAATATAAGTTATGTTTCTTGTTTTTCCAAAATAAATTTGAGAATATGTTTTGAAAACTAATGTCCAAACACATTTTAATCTTCGAACCAAACTTTACCCGAATCAAATTTTTCAAAACAAATTTGAAAATCCACTAACTTAAACTAAGCTATGATACACTTAATTAGAAGCTGATTTGCCCAAGCTAAAAAGCCACCGAGCTAGGAAGCAATATAGAAAGAGGAAGAACTTCATTTTGCTTATTTACTTGAACAATATTGGCACGAAAATAGTTTTAATTAACGTTCATTTTTCTCCACCATAGTATTATATACCACCAAGAGTAGTTTGTCAAAATTACAATATCTTCCGAATGAGTAATAATGGAGTTTACGATTATACTGACCCAAATGGCTTGTGATATTTTTGATTTTCTTTTGCTTTTGTTGTTTTGTGTTCTTGATAAATGTAGTACAACTCTTTTGTTTTGTTGGTTAATGTAGTACAACTCGTTTGCATACTCTTCAACTTCAATATTACACCAAATATCTTCTTTTACATAATTAACAGGAAATAGGAGAAAACCTAAACAATAATTTAATATCTTAATTTGATATAGCCTAGCCTGGATATGAAACTTGTCCATTAATTACAATTTAAATTGTGACGTGTTCATTACTAAATTAATTACTTATAGAACGAACTCGATTATCCTTGAAAATGGAGTGAGTAGGTGAATTATTTGTCATCTGGAAGTACATTTTGTATACTTTGTCAACATTTAGTTGCTTGCATTCACTTCGCCAAGCCATTTCGGTTTAAATTGAAGATGTATAAATCGTCTTCATCAAGTGAAAAAAAAAAGGTTCAACATTTGTAAAATTATAGAACAAAATGGGGAAAAAATCCTCACTGTTAGATCAATTAATCCTGGAATCCAGTTTTCTCCCAAATAGCATTCCTGACTCTACTCAGATCTCTACCTTTAAGAGTACGGCCAACTCCTTCGTGCACGGAGAACGATGCAATTCTCGTCCTCTCTAACTGCTTCGCCAAAAACTCGTGCGGCGGAATCCGATTCTCCCAATCATCGCCGTCTTCATCGTTGAAATCATCATCATCGCTATCTCTCCTTCCATACTCTCTATACTCATCCTTCAGTATCTTCGACCAATCCGGCACGTTCAGCGGTAATGACGCCGCCGATGCTACGGAACCGCGTCGGCGGCTCTTCGTATCGCACTGATTTCTCGTGATTTTTGAACTCTGAACGGGTTTACGGAACTCCGGCGACTGTGAAACCGCTGAATTCCATAGGTCCGATTCATCGAATTCGAACGCCGAATCAGGACTCATCATCGCAACGTCGCGCTCGCTCGACAGGAATCGGTAGTTTGCTCCAGCGAAATAGCTCCTTGAAGCCGCCATTGATGATTTTCGAAGAAATTCAAAAAACTATTTTAACGTGTATACATACAGACACGTGTATGTATAGATGATTGTGAAATTGTTGCTCTGTGTTAAGGTGCAACGTATACTTCTCTTTTTTGGGTCAGAAGGATACTCTTATTTCACTCTCAGTGTATTGATGTTTTGCAGGAAGTTTTGATTTGCTTTTATAAAGGTTTTAATGGATAAGGTTCTTCTCTTTTCAGTCTCCTCTCTATCCGTCTCTTCTTTTGTTTAAACTTTATAAATTCACCATTATACCCCCAGAGAAATCATCAAAACGCCACGTTATAATTGAATTTATCCACTCTAGTATGTGCCGACTTCAATCTACAGCAGTTGCTCATTGGGAAAAAAAGGAAAAAAATGTTCCATTTTTGTTTTTCTTACCAAAAAAAAATCTAGTACAGTACTAAAAACTGAAAAATAAAATGTTCCACCTTTCTGGTAAAATTTAGTACTCAAACTCGACATAATTGATGAAGGTGAAGAAATCTTTATTATAGATAGCATTGCTTCGTTGCAGGTGCTTTTCCATTTAAGTAAGTTGGAAGTATTTCAGTATTTTGTCATATTAAATTGAATATTTGTATGGCTCCTTGTAAATTTGTTAATAATTAAATCAGCTGAGAAAATGCTAGGTAGAACTTATCCAATGTATCAAAATTACGATTTCTTCAATTAGTAGTACTCTGTCTTGTTTTATGATTATGATTCACCTGATTATACAAGTTTTTATTAAAAAAAAAAAATAACACTATTAAACTATTATCTTAAAGATTAAAAATTTTAGCCAACAGCAGGGTGACTAAATCAAAGTCGACAAGTTTGAAAGTCAAGTAAAAAACTCGAGTATTTGGTCAAGCACGGTGACTAAACTAAATATAACCAAAGGTTTTACCTTCCTCTTTTAAAATAAGAACAATATCTAAAAAACTAGCAAAACAACATAAAAGGAATATAACAGTATGTGATTGAGCAGGCATTAATTTTCATATAGTCTGATGGGGTGACGAAGCAAATGCAAGGGAGCAGCAGCTTATCAAGGAAACTCCAACAATTTGTTTTCCAATTGTAACTAAGCAAACTCTCTCCAGCAGGTCCCATCTTTCTTTTCAGACTTTTTAAATGAGATTGAATTTCACAAATATGCTAAAAAGAAAAACTCTCACATCATGGTCAAACTTGTATGACATAGGCCATCTCCAACCTTGCATTTTTTGCAAAATTTAGTATTTTTTTGCTCCAATCCAACACTAAATTTTGCACTATTATAGAATGTGAATAGTGTTTCACCAAATTTGGTTTAATATTATTTTATTTATTTTTATATTTTTTTTATTTTTTAATTTATCATATATTGTGTATATAATTAATTTTTATATTAAGATCTTTATAATTTTAATTTTATATTCTATTTTTTTTGATATATTATATTTATTTAAAATTATAAGTTAATTTTTAGCTAGACACAAAAAAATTAAGGATAAAGATGCGCATTTCCCACTTCGTAATGCATTAATTGAGCATTTATGGGAGAATAGAAGCGAAAGGTGAATATTTATGTGGTACTTAAATTAAATTTACTATGATGTAATATTTATTTAATTATCTTTTATCAATGATTTCACTTTTAGTTAATTTATCCTTTAAAATAATTTTATAATAAATAATTATATAAGTGGTGAATGTGAATTATATGAAAAAAAAAAAAAGAAGAAAGAATTTGTTTGAAGGAAATAAAAAATAAAATTTAAATAGAAAATAATAATATAATATAGAAGAAAGAGAAAAATATGAAAAGAAATATTTTTTTTTGGTATAAAATATAATGTAATAGTGGGAACAAATTTGATGTTGCACCGTTTTAATATAAAATGTAGTGTGAAATTTGGGGTTAAGGTCCAGTAGTCCCATATTTGTGGTTTTCACCTGGTCAGTTGAGGCCTTAAGATTGTCAGCTACTTTGGCTTGTGACACGCGGCTTTTAGGAACTGGAGTAACAAACTGTAAGGGCTGTGGGGTCCAGGTGTAGACTAGCCTTGGATCTAGCGCGGAGCTTGTGCCACCTGGTTTTTGGCTTGCTTCGTTCCACAAACTTCACAAGTTCTCCGCAGTACACCAATATTTGTATCATGTCTCTAATTCCGTCCCGGTTCAATTATGGGTCAATTGATTTTTTTAGTTTTTACAAAATTATTTTTAATTTTATGACACATGAAAAATTTATTTTTATTTTAAATTTAAAATTATAAAAACATATGTACAAATAACACGTTCTCAATATAATCTTGCACATCTATTATTTTTGTCATTTTCTCACTTCTTTTTATTTGTCCCTTGCGAGCCGATCGATCTTAGCGTTTTGGCTTTTCCATATTCAGTGGTATTGAAAAGAATTCAACTGCTAAAACAAAACAAGATAAAAGTATTGAACAAAACAAGATGAATTCATTTCTATAGATAGTACAAGTGTTTCGCTGTTGGGTGGCAAATCCCTAATTTGGATATGTCTGATCCAAGAACCATAATTATAAGATGGTGTTCAGCCAATAATTGTGTTTTTCAATTATATACACAGCCAACTAGATAAGCTATGATGCTTCACTTTAACAGGCAGCCGCTCTATGCTTCATTGGCCGTTTAGAGAACTAGTATTTTGTTTCTATTTAGAGATTATCTTATAAATTAACTAACCTTACACTCCCCCGTATTAAAATTACTCAAAACTGCCCATGAACAATCGGGTTTGGTCTAAAAATATCACCTGTTCACCTATTTTGTTGAATTTGCCGCTTATCGTTATTTTTCTGACCCTGTTAGAGATATAGTAGATATGTCATAGATCCAATCTCATATGTGATGATTTGAACATATTTTTGTGAATGTTATTTGATATAAAAATATATGACATTCGATATTCTTTTATCATAGTTATTATTAATTGTTTGATTAATCTGATAAGATCCTTGATTAAATTTTGAGACTTGACATCATGATGGAGATTATGATAATGAGAGTAAAGTTTCTTATAATTTAATCTAAATTTGTTCTTGATCGTAGAATAATTAATTTGGACATTAGTAATCCGGTTAGATCAATATTTATGTGATCGTCTTTATTGGATAAAGATTAGTTGATCTCATTAACTAATCACATAGATAGATGATGCATATAGAGATATGATCATTGAACCAATTCATTGGATAATTCCAAATAGTTAGAATTATCATAAACTTTTAATATTATATTCTCTTGAAGAATGTGATGTAAAAGTTTCCTTTGACCTGAGATCGTCATAGTAATTGACAAGTTCTTTATTGTACTTTGATACTAGACACCTATGGCCCTACGGCGATAGTTGAAAGGATATTGGGCACGATTAAATACTTGTGAAATTAGTGATTAATCATGATGGAATTTGTCAACTCTTGGTAATGAGTATAAGCTCCATGTTTTCAAGAATTATAAACGACCAAACTAAGACCTTGGCCAGAGCAATTGAATGAAAGAAGGAAAGAGTTTCTTAGGTCATTCAATGATCGATTATATTTGACATGCACGGATAGTTGGTCGCGTATTAGGATTTGATAGTTGAACGATATCCTAGGGCGACTCAAAGCTGTAAGGACAAAAGGAAATATTACTTTATTCTTCTATTAGTTCTTGAGAATAAATTGTATACTTCATTCTATCTGGTCGTTAAGGAGTGTTGCTAGATGCCACCCTTGATTAGTATGTTAATATGATTAATTTACTACCGGTTTAGTAGTGAACCTATGGGGTTGCACACTAACGAGTGTTCTGATCTTTGCTAAAAGATTAATTATTTTAGTGTTAGAGAATTTAATTAGTCAAATAAATTAAAATATTAGTCCAAATGAAATATTTGTTGGGTTTTTAAGCATGAATATAACTTAAAAGGAAGTGAATGGAAAATGGAGGGAAAAATAAAATATTTGAGTTTCCCTCCTTGACAAAGGGACATTGTCCCATATTGGAAGAGGAAGAGGAAAAGATTTTTGATGGGTATATAAGCAATTGCTCTTCTTCTAGCTCTTAAAGAGTTGAGATGAAGGCAAGCCTCGCGCCGTCGTCGCTCGCTCGACTCAGCTTCGACTTCGGCTTCGGATTTGATCAAATGATTAATTGATTGATTAATTTTTTGGACTAAATTTATTTGTTAATAGTAAATATTAACAGAAATGTTATTAAATATCCGTTTTAATAACAAAATGTTAATCCAACAGAATATTAAACGTTTTTCCGTTATCCGATTCTGTAACTGAAAATTAACCTCCCTCTTGAATTCTCGGTTTATATTGCGTAAATAGCCATTTATGTTATGGCATTTATGTTATGGCCATTTTGCATAAACAACCATTCTGAAGAGTTGCACCTCTTCAGTTTTCACCCCAACATTGGCTATAAATGCCCGTCCATTCTCTCGGATTTTTCATACGATTTTCTGAATTCTCCCCATTTCTTCTGCATTGTTTTTTAACTTCAAAGAAAGCAACAGTAAGTGTGATTTGCTACCGAACTTTGTGTTCACAGAAACACTGGGGTTTGAAGTACCACTACACCAGTATGTAATTCGTTCTATCCTGGGTGGAAATAATCCACAACCTTGGGTACTAGGAGGGGCTTAAATTCCTGAAGAAAATACTGTGAATTCAGCGGGCTCGGATTAACTTCTGTTTCGTTTATATTTCTATTTATATGTTATTTTATTTTCACCAGATTTATTTTACAAATACAATTTACTAACAAGCTTAAGGAATTTAATCCTTATTTTCTGTATTTGTGTTATATTCACTGTTCTGGAGATTAAAACCTTTGTGGTTTTCTACTCTGTTGGAGATTAAAATCTACGTAATTTTAACGTTTATTTGTATCATTCTTTTACAGAAACGACTAATGACAATGGGAACCATGCTATTCCAATGGTGACTGCCAATGCATCGACAAGCTGAACACCGGCGTTGGCATTGGCGGAAAAACTCGAAATTTTTTTTGGGATTGATTTCAAGCGGTGGTAGCAGAAGATGTTCTTCTACTTTACTACTTTAAGTCTACAGAAGTTCATTAAGGAAGATGTTTCTGTTCTGACCGATGAAACTCTAGAGAATGAACACTTTCTCTTGATTGAGGCGTGAAACATTCTGATTTTTTGTGCAAGAATTATATTCTTAGCGTACTGGGGATGATTTATATAGCATCTAAATTGGTGTGGAGACGCCAAAAGAATTGTGGACTGCGCTTGAAAAGAAATACAAAACAGAAGATGCCGGGTTGAAGAAATTCATTGCCGCTAAGTTTTTGGACTACAAAATGGTAGATAGCAAGTCTATTATTACTCAAGTCCAGGAATTGCAAGTGATTATTCACGATCTCCTTGCTTAAGGTATAAGTCAAATTAATACTGATGTTGAAAGTAGTAATTTTAGTATTTTTACTAACAGAATTTTCATTGAAGATCTTGTCATCAATGAAGCATTCCAAGTAGCAGCAATGATTGAGAAGTTGCCTCCTTTGTGGAAGGACTTCAAAAACTACTTGAAACACAAACGCAAAGAGATGTCGCTTGAAGATCTCATTGTTCGGTCAAGAATCGAAGAGGATAACAAAGCTGCTGAAAAGAGAGGCCGTGGAAACTCAACAATAATGGGAGCAAACATTGTTGAGGATACTTCTCAAAATAAGAGAAAGAGGAAGCAGGCTTCTGGACCGAAAAGCAACCCAAGCAAGAAACAGTTCAACAAAAATTGCTACAACTGTGGGAAAATTGGACACAAATCTACAGATTGTCGTGATCCGAAGAAAGACAAGAAGAAGGGTCAAGCAAACATGGTTGAAAAGCACGAAGATGTTGATGACTTGTGTGCTATGCTTTCTGAATGCAACCTGGTGGGATATCCTAAGGAGTGGTGGATTGATTCTGGAGCCATTCGCCATGTTTGTGCTGTTAGGGAAACGTTTGCTATATATGCTCCTGTTGGACCCGAAGAGACGCTTTCTATGGGAAATGCTGCAACGGCCAAAATTGAAGGATGTGGGAAGATATTTTTGCAAATGACTTCTGACAAGGTGGTGACTTGAACAACGTACTTCATGTTCCCGAGATTAGGAAGAACTTAGTCTCTGCTGTTAAGAACGGTTTTAAATGTGTCTTTATATCCGATAAGGTTGTAATAAGTAAGAATAAAATATTTGTAGGAAAAGGTTACCTCACTGAGGGTCTTTTCAAGCTGAATGTAATGGTTGTTGAGAATAATAATAAAATTTCAGCTTCGTCTTACTTACTTGAGTCAAATGAATTATGGCATATACGTTTGGGTCATGTCAATTATAAAACCTTGTGGAAAAATGATTAACTTGGAAGTATTGCCTAAGTTTGAATGCTACAAATCAAAATGTCAAATATGTGTGGAATCTAAGTATGTTAAACATCCTTATAAGTCAGTTGAAAGGAATTCAAATCCTTTAGACTTAATTCACACAGATATTTGCGACATGAAGTCAAGACCATCTCGCGGTGGAAAGAAGTATTTCATAACTTTTATTGGCGATAGTATTCGATATTGCTATGTTTACTTACTTAATAGTAAAGATGAATTAATAGACGCATTCAAGCAATACAAAAATGAATTTGAAACGCAACTTAACAAGAAAATCAAAATGATAAGTGATATGGGTGGTGAATATGAATCTCCTTTTGAAGAAATATATTTATAATATGGAATTATTCATCAAACTATTGCCCCTTACACTCCCCAATCCAATGGTATTGCGGAAAGAAAGAATCGTTCAGTAAAGGAGATGATGAATGCATTGTTGTTAAGTTCTGGTTTGCCACAGAAATTGTGGGGGGGGGGGGGGGNCTTATGGCTAACCGGATACTAAATCGAGTACCCCATAGCAAAATACAACCCATTCCATATGAAAAATGGAAAGGAAGGAATCCCAAGTTGAATTATTTTAAAGTGTGGGGTTGTTTGGCAATTGTGCAAGTTCCTAAACCCAAAAGGGTAGAAATATGACCAAAAACCGTTGATTGTGTTTTCATAGGATATGCGACCAATAGTAAAGCATATCGATTTCTGGTTCATAAATCAGAAAATCCCGACATTCATAATAATACGATTATAGAATCAGATAATGCTGAGTTCTTTGAAAATATATATATCTTTATAAAAAGGAATGTGAGTCGATTTGTGAAGGATCTAAACGACATCGGGAAGAAACAAAAGAAAGTACATTTAATCTGGAGGATCCAAGACATAGTAAACGTCAAAGAACGTTTACTTCATTTGGACCAGATTTTGTAACTTTCTTATTGGAAAATGAGCCTCGAACATTTAAAGAAGCTATGTCGTCTTTAGAATCATTGTTTTGGAAAGAGGAAGTCAATAGTGAAATAGAATCCATATTGAACAACCATACATGAGAATTTGTTGATCTTCCTCCTAGAAATAAGCCGTTAGGTTCTAAATGGATCTTTAAGAGGAAAATGAAAGATGATGGAACTATTAACAAATATAAGGCAAGACTTGTGGTCAAAGGGTATAGACAATGAGAATGTCTTGATTATTTTGATACATACTCTCCAGTTACAAGAATTACGTCCATACGACTGTTAGTAGCGTTAGCTGCAGTTTATGGTCTTGAAATTTATCAAATGGATGTTAAGAAGACCCTTTTAAATGGAGAGTTAGAGGAAAAAATCTACATGGAACAACCTGCAGGGTTTGTGGTTCCAAGTAAAGAAAAGAAGGTATGTAGACTTGTTAAGTCTCTTTACGGACTAAAATAAGCACCCAAATAATGGCAATTTGACCAAAAAATATTGTCAAATGATTTTAAGATAAATGAATGTGATAAATGTGTGTACATTAAAAATGTTCCAAATCACATAGTCATTGTTTGCTTATATGTGGATGATATGCTGATAATGAGTAATGACATTGCCAACATAAATGCGACTAAGCGTATGCTAACTGGCAAGTTTGATATGAAGGACTCCTTAAGGTCTGACATTATCATAATCTCATTATATTAAGATAGTACTTGAAAAATTCAAGAACTTAGGGTTTAAAGTTGCAAAGACTCAAATTGACGTGAATCTTGCATTAGCAAAGAACAAAGGCCAAAGCATATCACAATTGGATTATGCTCGTGTGTTGGGATGCTTAATGTATATCATGAATTGTACACGACCAGATATAGTTTGTGCGATAAGTAAATTGAGTCGATACACGAGCAATCCAAGTCAATCTAATTAGATCGCAATGAAACGAGTTTTGGGATATTTAGAACATACCCAGGACTTTGCTTTGCATTACTGTAAATACCCTGCGGTGATTGAGGGATACTGTGATACAAATTGGATCACCGGTTCAACTGGTTCTAAGTCCACAAGTGGATATGTATTCACTATTGGTGGAGGAGCGGCATCTTGGAAGTCGTCCAAACAAAGTTGTATTTCCCCCTCTACAATGGAGGCTGAATTCATAGCCTTAGATAAAGACGGTGAAGAAGCTGGATGGATTTGAAATTTCTTGGAAGACATTCCATTTTGGCCCAAACCATTGGCACTAATATGCATACATTGCGATAGTCAAGCGGCAATTGAATGGGCTGGGATCGTTATGTATAACGGTAAATCTCGTCATATACGACGAAGACATAAAACCATTAGGAAATTACTCTCTAGAGGAATTATCACGATTGACTATGTAAAGTCAAGCGATAATGTGTCAGATCCACTTACAAAAGGACTAACTAGAGAGGTTGTTCATAAATCATCAAGGGGAATGAGACTATGATCGAGAACAAGTCATTGTGGCAGTAACTCTACCTAGAATACTGGATATCTCAAGATCTAGGTTCAAGGAGATCAAACAAAGTCATTAATGACGGTTCAACATTGTCAACTAAACTTTTGGTCCATTCTCGTGATGAGACAATGTTCAATATCAAGGATAAAACATTAAGGCTTTTTAATAATTTTTAAATTTGATACGGGATATATGAAATAGTGTATCTATGAGATGACATGTATAGGAATCACCTATGTAAGTGTGAAGTGTTAGCCGCTTCACGGAGAATTTTGAAAGGCCAGTTCTCTACGCACTTATGAAATCAAGCGGTGTTCATGGCTAAAACGAACACAACAATGAGAACCAAAGACAGTTAAGGGTTGGTTATGTGACTTATGGTTGTCTAGGTATACACCAAAGTTTGATGTTTCAAAGATATCAAATCTACTGATTGACCGAGTATATCCGACATAGGTTTACTACGAAAAGTTCAAAGGGAAATCTACTTATCCAGATGCAATTAATCCTTGCTTGCGAATCACATAGTTTTTCATGCATATTTCCATGATATAGTAATTCCCCATTCATGTGGGGGATTGTTGGATTTTTAAGCATTAATATAGCTTAAAAGAGGGTGAATGGGAAATGGAGGGAAAAATAAAATATTTGAGTTTCTCTCCTTGACAAAGGGACATTGTCCCATATTGGAAGAGGAAGAAGTTTTTGATAGATATATAAGCAATTGCTCTTCTTCTAGCTCTTAAAGAGTTGAGAAGAAGTCAATCCTCGCGCCGTCGTCGTCGCTCGCTCGCTCGGCTCGACTTCGGATTCAGATTCGTATTCGGTCAAATGATCCATTGATTGATTAATTTTTTGACCAAATTTATTTGTTAATAGTAAATATTAACAGAAATGTTATTAAATATCCGTTTTAATAACAAAATATTAATCCAACGAAATACTAATATTAATATTAATATTAAATCCAACAGAATATTAAATGTTTTTCCATTATCCGTTTTCTGTTTTTCGGTTTTGTAACTGAAAATTAACCTCCCTCTTGAATCCCCAGTTTATTATTGCGCAAATAGTCATTTATGTTATGGCGTTTATGCTATGACCATTTTGCATAAACAACCATTCTGAAGAGTTGCACTTCTTCAGTTTTCAGCCCAGCATTGGCTATAAATACCGGTCCATTCTCTCAGATTTCCCATACAATTTTCTGAGTTCTCCTCCTTTCTTCTGCATTATTTTTTAACTTCAAAGAAAGGAACAATAAGTGTGATTTGCTACCGAACTTTGTGTTCGCTGAAACATTGGGGGTTTGAAGTACCACTACACCAGTGTGTAATTCGTTCTATCCTGGGAGGAAATAATCCACAACCTTGGGTACTAGGAGGGGGTAAATTCCTTAAGAAAACGCTATGAATTCAGTGGGCTCGGATTAACTTCTGTTTTGTTTATATTTCTGTTTATATGTTATTTTATTTTCTCCAGAATTATTTTACAAATACAGTTTATATTCTTTGCTAGCACATGGATTGTAATTAATATTGTGAACAATAATTAATTGAAGTTTTCTTTTGGGGTTGGGGTTTGGGGGGGGGGGGCATAGAAGACGGGGCGGGGGAACATAAAAGAAGGTATCCATTTTACCAAATAATATACCAATGTCAAGTTGGGGGATTGTCTTACTTTGGCATGCTAAAGAACATTGTATCCTCCCTACAACCGTGTGTATCTGTTTAACAAGAGGAAAAATGTAGGTGTAAAGACGTAGTGTTGGAAAGAATAATTTCCGACTTTCATGTAAGTTATGAGAAACTCATGTCAAATTAAGAGTTATCTTCCTAATGGCATCAAAGAGTATGACCTAACGGTCAATATGAGCAAAAATTATGCGAGATTACGATTCATGTTTCATTAGAGATAAAAACTCTAAATAATTTATCTCTATTTATCTAAACAATATTGGTGAATTGAGTTATCCAGCAAATGTACTAATACGAAATAACATGTATATAATAAAAACTAGAAGTGCATGCAAGTAATTAGTTCGGACACTGATATTATAGAAAATCTTTCTATTTTTTGAAAAAAGAAATTAAAACCCTTGTCGAGAAAGTTTTGATTATCTATAGCCTTTTTGGTCTAAGGTAGGCCATTCCTTTCCCCTAAAAGAAGTGATAGGACTACGTTTGGACTCGTACGCAATTATATTACAAGTAAATAGGGAGGACCGCAAGCAGCGTGACGCTTGGGGAATATAATTAATTATCCATCTCGTGACAAAAACTTGGCAAAATGAGAAATGTGGCCAAGGAAAAAGAAAAATGAAGAGGAAAGCCGTGTTTCACCTGCTTCTAAAAGTTGATGTGTTAGTAAGTTCGTTGTAATTTGTACAACTTGAAAACCTTTATATTACAGTGGTCATGTGAAGAATAAGTAGATGACAACTACTTGAGATTGAAAGGCTCACATGCCCGTCTAAATTGTAGGGTTGGATCATTCGTTGTTCCCATCAAAATGAGAGTGAAGTTTTTTTTTTTTAGTTATGGGATTAGTTGGTAGATGTATGTCATTATTTTTTATTTTTTGGTTTTCTCTAAATAATACTTACTTTGGAGTCCCGATTAATACTAATTTACACGCGAGATTTAATACTGAGTTGGCTTTTGTAATATGATATTTAACTCCTTTTTCAAAAGCCATGTATCCTAATGATGCCCGATTCGTAAACATTTTTTTTTTAATTTTCATTCTTGACACGATTCCCTCTTTTACTTGTTTTTACTAACACAATAACTTGTACAATAGGATCGAAATTTATTTAGGAAGAATAAAGTTATGGAATTGTTATATAAATAGCCGGTCTGATTCAATATTTTTTTTAGCAAGTATACATTGATGTACACAATTATATATATATATATATATATATATATATATATATATATATATATATATATATATTATACATGAATTATATACTGGGACGGATCTTGATCAAATATTACTGGTTCCCGTGAATCTAGTAACTTATGCATAGACCCTATATTTGTACTAAATTTTTTATTAAAAGTATAAGAATATTTAGCTTGGAACCCAGTTCGCTGGTCCAGTTATCATGTAAATTAACTTGAGATTGTTATAGGAACTCACAAGCTTAAAATTCTGGATCCCCCTCTGATTATATATATATATATATATATCCTTAATTTAGTTATTTTTAGTTTAAGATATTAGGTGGACGGCCCTTTGGATTAATTCTTCTGAATTGATCTCGTACGACCAGCAAATAAAAGCTGATACTATCTTAAGATAATCAAAACATAAGCCAAATTGTGTAACTTGCTAAGGTTACGAACATTTGGTAAGAGTTACAAGAAATTTATGTTAGTGCCAGTGAGTGAAGAAAATAAAAAATTGTTAAAACGATTACCCTATTGTCTCCTTAAATCAATTAAAAGAAAGAGAAATTTGTACACAATACAACTTTTTTAAAAGTAATTTAAAAAAGATACAGCTACTTTTAGAAAATTCCCTAAATATAATTTTTATTTTTATAATTTTAACCCTTACATTATATACTATACAACTTTTTATATCCCTAAAGTATCTCACTTAATTTCTTTCAATAGTTATATCAAAACTCGTTCTCTCTCTCTCTAAACCCAAATCTTACTCCAAACCGAATACCTCAACTAATTCTCTCTCAAAACTCAATAGTTTATAATTCTCTTTACTAAAGATATTTTATACTGGCATATATGGATGGTACACGATATAAGTATATTTCATAATAAAGATATAGTATATTTAATATAATATCCATATATAAATAATATGCATGATACATTACTGCAAATGTAAAATGGGAAATCTATTATACATTAAGTATATACTATAATATATGTATAAACCATATATATATAGATTGTAAATATTATATGTATATAAGTAATATATGTGACATAATCCATTTGTGTACGTATACGTAGATTATATCAAATATAGACCATTAAATATTATTATGAAAAGCCTATACCAAATATGATATTTAGAAACTAATATTTAGCGTAGAACAGTTAGTGGTGGCCATTATAACTCTTTGTTTTCACAACAAAAAAGGGGGGAGGAGAATGAAAAAGAGGTTTCTTATTAAGAAAAACATTATTTATATAAGGGATTGAATAAATAAATGTTTTATTTTCGAGTAAAAGATATTTTATATTTTTTTTTGAAATTAAATATTTGTATCAATCACCAAAGAGTCATTACAAAACCAAAACACTTAACATACGCACCAGGCTGTTAACAGAAAAAATAAACTCCAAAACTAAAACTGTGTTGATCATACTTGAAGGACTTAGAGGCACATCTCCGACGCAGAGTTTCCGCTACTCCTAAAGCATTATAACATTAAAACAAGAAAATCAAAATAAACTATCTACTCATATCTTACTAGACTAGAAGTGATATTGGAGATAGGGATGTCAATGTGACGGGGCAGGGCGGGGTGGGTTTACTCTTATGAGGGTGCGGGGTGG